>LPNX011141150.1:0-12118 GCA_001517045.1 Pseudotsuga menziesii | reverse complement strand
TGTCTTGAGAGTTCCTGGCGGGATTTAGCACGCATCTGGTAAGAAAACCGCCTTTCTTCTCCTCATGTTTTATGTAAACAACCTTAGTGACTTGTAACCAAGTCGAGATGTAAAGGCCAGGTTTAAAGGCAAATATATTTTTATAGGATGCGAGTTCCTCTTGGGATTTGACTGAGCTCTCCCAGAGCTTGTTTTTTCACTTGGAAACTGTTCCTTTTGTTGAGGGTCTAAAGTTTTACTGGTATTTGGGATCCTCTCTATATGGTGGATCTCTCCATAATCGCAGTCGATCCTTCCTTAGAAATAGTGATAAGGGTACCAAATCAGGCTCAGTAAAATTGCTGGCAATAAATGGTGATATCACAGAATAATGTGATCATGATTCTTTGTGTTTTGACCAATGGTATCCCCACCAAATAGGGCTCAGTATAATCGCTAGAAACGAATGCTGAGATCACAGGATAATGTGATCATGATCCTCTATGTTTTGACCGACAGTACCCTCCTTTGTGCAAGAGTTTTTAACATTTGCCGAGAGCATTTTTTTTGCATAGTATATTTTCCCATAAGTCATTCTGTTAATGGCAGGTTACCAATGAATCCTTATTTTGCTTCTCTCCATTTTTGTCAGGGTACGAGGCAGGTCGTCCTAACATAGATCTATGTACTCAGAGAAATTTATAAAAAAACCAATGTCGAATTCTTTAAATGTGCAATTGGGGATTTTGTATGAGATCTCGATACCCCTGTTGCCAAGATTATAGAAGCATGGATCTCTGTATTGATTTGGAAGTGAATGAGTAAGGCGATCGTCCTGGCGGTCTCCATAGTCCAATACGGAGATGAATATCCTCCATTCCTGCTTTAAGTTTTAGATTTGGTAGATATGGATAGCACTAGCAAGTGTTTCACATCCAATTAAACCATTCGACCATCAGATCGTCAGGTCATTGTTGTCTCCTTTAAATACACTGGATGATTGGTTTAGGGATGTTCCAAATCTATGCTTCGATTTCTAGTTAAAGTGCGATTTTTGCCCCTCTTGATGACAGATTTGTTTTTTCTTGGCGTAACATTCTAGTTTAATCTTATTGTTTTGACCCGGTGATAGCCAGTTCTACACTGTGAGAAACATTTCAATTCTAGTGCTGTGTAACCTGCCAAGGGAGTACGATTAAAAGACTTGAAGGGTTTTTTTTTTATATTGAGTTTAATATGATAGAAATGCTTCAGTTATTATGGAATCACACAAATCGACCAAACTAAATATTACTAGGCATCGTAATTTAGCAATGTTTGGAATTCATAGTATGTATTCAAGTCTAATCTTCATGACGTCAGTTGATGAGATTGCCTCTTAGCTTGCAATGAATTTATAGGAGCACTAACGATGTTCATGTGCCTTGAAACCTGATTTGTATTTTAACTATGCTTGAATGGCAGTTGTGGGATTTCTTTTAGATGTTGCCCCTATTTGATTGCTTTCAGTTATGGGATCTATTGTATATCAGACTGCCCCCTACCTAGTTTATATTGGAATATCAGCACAAAAATTTCATACACGGTAACAATAGGAGAGTTATCAGTAAATAAGTAGAATAACATAACAAAATATGAAGTATAGAGCTGAGTGATAAAAAATGTGAAAAGTTATATCCCTACGTTGGTATGGATATATCTTGAAATGAAAGTGTTGATTATGAGTAATTTATATATATGTAAATATATAGCTTGAGAGTGTGGATACAAGTTGTAATTTACTTGCTTACTAAGATATGCAAAGGAATACATTAATGCTTTATTCCTTTATATACATATACTACTTATCACTATTTAGCACATAGGCGAGACTGAATATATTGAGTCATTATGAATTCACGGGAGCCAATGTTTTCTTTCATTTAGTGTTGAACGTATATTACACACATTTATATAGACCCAATGTAGGTTGATTGGGTTATGTCCAACTATGGGTAGGGTTACCGTGACAGTATGGTCCATGATTGGTCCTAGCTCGCTCTAAAATATGTTCTTTGGACGAATGATAGGAATATTTTGTTTATCACTAGTGTCTCAATAGCTTGGAAAATACTCTCATAGGAGAGTCTAGGAGGAGGAACAAAAAGAAAGTATGGCAACATGGGTGTTGCAGATTGTAACCTTTGATTTTAATAAATGTCACCTGATGTGACAAGTTTTGTGGACGTAGCCCAAGGATTGGGTGAACCATGTACATTGGTCCCGATTTTGTGTCATGATGTATTCTGTACTTTTATGTGCTTTTGAAGTATTTTCATTTTATGTTCTTTGATGATTTTTATGCATGTACCTTTCGCTTGATAATAATGGTGAAAATGGTGATGATAATGGTGAAATAGTGAGATACGAATTGTGTTAAATACAAAGATCATTTATTGGCTGGTTACCTTATGTTAGATAAATAAGAAATTTGTTGGTTAAGGCTCTTGCATGATGTATTAAGAAAATATAACATTGTGGATAGCAGACGGGACTGCAATAATCAAGTTAACTTATGGTATCCCTGTTATATGAAATAAGGGTGTTTTGTTACTAATTTGGGGATAAGGGAATCATGTTCATATGTAGTTGTTTTGTAAGCTTGTCAGACTACTGTTTTGATGTTTTCAAAAGAAAAATGGTTGGAAAGAAAAGAATCACCTCTTCACTCAGTGGCTGATTTAATATGCATTGACTTATGTGCTGCTCATCTGGTTTTCAACTTGTAAATGATGATGAAATGTTTCTTTTAAAGATAAGAATGATGTTTTGGGTTTGCGTCTTTAAAATACCATTGATAGATGATTTCAAAGATAGGCTATTGATATGAATGAGTGTACGGTTGAAGTTACATATAATTATTCATGGAGGAAAGGCTCATTCATATATTCGGCACTAATATGATGGACTTGTTTTTTTCTTTTAGTAACAGTGAAAAAAAGACTCTTTTACCCATTTTTCACACATAATGGCATCGGGGTATAAGAGGTACATTACAACCTATGCACTTGTGAATCCTAAACTTATGTGTCCATTACTTCTCGATGCATAACAGGGACAACTAGCTTTTAGTGTAGAGAAAGATATCTGCTCAAATAGTTATTTGACAAGACAAATGCAAATTTACTCCACAATATAATTCCAGTCTTTCTGGCGTATCTAAAGGGAGATGCTAATTTGGGCTATTTAATAAAGGAAATTGAGCAAAGAATTAAGTTGCAGATGGGTTAAACGGGTTGTTTTTATTTAGGGAGTATAGGGTGGTAACCAAGCTGAGTAACCAAGGATATAAGCCAATCCAAGTAGCCAAGTGAGTAGCTATGGATCCAGAGCCTTACTAGTCAGCTATGGAAGTGGGAGAAAGGGTCCAAGGGCATTCCTACCCATCAGAGGGAAACTTTCTTTTTGTTCTGCAACCTCTCCCTCCTGGCCTGTAACCCTAAAATGAGAAGGTTTCGAAATATGTACGTCCTCCCCCACAAAAAAACAATGGATTCTTTGGGTTTTATATAAGTTTTTACGCGGGAAATGAGTGCTCAGGATAACCCATTCAAATGAAAAGTTACACATATATATAGTCTAAGTTCGAGTTTATCTCCGCAAGAAACCATAACCTGCAGTGCTAAGAAGGAGGCATATGTATTGGACAAAGTTGAAGATACTTACTTGGGGGTTACTGCTGAGTTGGCCAGGAAGCCTTTAGGAAAGATTTCACAATTGTCTTGTGGGGATCATTTTCGACTATAAACTAGTAGTAACAAGACATAACCTTTGAATATGGGCTGAATCTAAGTGCTGAAATACATTTTTGGGCATGTTTCAGTCTTAAAAGGTGATGAATAACAACATAAAACTAGCTTTGGTAAGTTCTAGTCCAATTTTGATGGTTAAAGCTCCAATTTTGGGCATGAGCAGGGATGGTAAGAGAACTCAATTCTCATTTACAAACTATTTGGAGGGGTTTTGAGTGCATTGTGTGCCCTAGAATAACAATATAAAAATTTGATATAGCCTTTTGCATTAGAAAATGTGACAAAAGTATAAACAATAGTCATAAAATCCTAAAAAAATCCAGGTTTGAGGTGTGTTAGGGATTCATGTGTATGAAACGAAAGCCCTATAGGGGGTGATTTACCTGTGTGACCATTCATGCCTTGTTTGGAGTATTGTTAAACCTGTATGGGGCACTCATGGCAAGTTTGGATAGGTTTGCATGGTAGATTGTGAAGCAATTGTTGTAGTAGCATTTGGATCCTTCAGTCAAATTGAATCCTTGAATCATTACACAAGTGGAATCCAACAAATCATTTGCTCCATATATCTATGGAATTTAACTTAATAAAGGTGCACAATATGGAAGTTTATGAGAAGTTTTGGAGCTTGGGTCTCCTTTTGTTCAGTATATGTGACTTCAGGAAATAAAATTATAAAGATAACCAGCAGGTTTTCTAGTTCTTCTCATAGAGATGAATATTTCAATTTGGAAATGTCCTATATGCTTAGAGGGGAGGTTGGATGAAACTAGTAAATACCTTTTTGTTACTATTTCAAAAGGCTTAGCTTTGTAAGTCAATATAATGTACAAAGAGTAATCCTTTACATCATTGAGTTTCCTCTTACCACCACAATGAGGAAGGCAATCATATCCAACTGGGCTGTAATAGTAGAGGACACAATGTACTCTTCTAGAAAGGAACGAAATCTAACTCCAGCTAGATTTTTATCATGGTGTAATGTATTTGATAACAATGTGGCTGTGTTAGATGGAAAACTACCTTATGAAAGCTAACATACATTAGCTTTACTGACCCTGTAATGTTTTAAGAACAAAAACTAACTCTAGCTAGATTTTCATCATTGTGCATTGTGATTGATGACAATGTGGCTGTGCTAGATGAAAAGCTACATTATAAAATCTAACACACATTAGATTTCACTCATCGTGCAATGATTTAAGGATGAAATCTAACTCCAGCTTGATTTCCATCACGGTGCAATGTGATCAATGACTATGTGTTGTGTTAGATGGAAAACTACGTTATGAAAGCTAACACACATTATATTTCACTCATTGTGTCATGTTTTTAGAAGGATAGCTAACTCCAGCTAGATTTGCATCATGGTGTAATGTATTTGATGACAATGTGGCTGTGTTAGATAGAAAACTACCTTACAAAAGCTAACACACATTAGTTATTACTCACCATGCAACGTTTTAAGAATGAAAGCTAACTCTAGCTAGATTTCCAAAATGGTGCATTTTGATTGATGACAGTGTGGTTGTGTTAAATAGAAAACTACATTATGAAAGTTAACACACATTAGATTTCACTCACCGTGTAAAGATTTAATGTTGAAAGCTAACTCCAGCTATATTTCCATCATGGTACAATGTGCCAATGTGGTTGTGTTAGATGGAAAATTACCTTATGAAAACTAATACACATTAGCTTTCACTTATCGTGCCATGTTGTTAAAAGAAAGCTAACTCCAGCTAGATTTTCATCATGGTGTAATGAGCTAACACACATAAGCTTTCCTTTATAGTGCCATGTTGTTAGAAGGAAAGCTAACTCCAACTAGATTTTCATCATGGTGTAATGTATTTGATGTCAATGTGGTTGTGTTAGATGAAAAACTACATTATGAAGGCTAATAGACATTAGCTTTACTCACCGTGCAATGTTTTAAGAACGAAAGCTACCTCCAGCTAGATTTCCATCATGGTGCATTGTGATTGATGATAATGTGGTTGTGCTAGATGACAAAATACACTATGAAAGCTTACACACATTAGATTTCACTCACCGTACAACGATTTAAGGATGAAAGCTAACTCCAGCTAGAATTCTAACACGATACAATGTGCTTGATGACAATGTGGTTGTGTTACATGGAAAACTACCTTATGAAAGCTAATATACATTGTCTTTCACTCATTATTCCATGTTGTTTAAAGGAAAGCTAACTCTAGCTAGATTTCCATCATGGTGTAATGAGCTAACACACATAAGCTTTCCCTTATAGTGCCATGTTGTTAGAAGGAAAGCTAACTCCAACTAGATTTCCATCATGGTGTAATGTATTTGATAACAATGTGGCTGTGTTAGACGAAAAACTACCTTATGAAAGATAACATACGTTAGTTTTATTGACCATGCAATGTTTTAAGAATGAAAGCTAACTATAGATAGATTTCCATCATAGTGCAATGTGATTGATGTTAATGTGGTTGTGCTAGATGGAAAACTACATTATGAAAGCTAACACATTAGATTTCACTCACTATGCAATGATTCAAGGACGAAAGCTAACTCCAACTAGAATTCCATCACAGTGCAATGTGATCAATGACGATGTGTTGTGTTAGATGAAAAACTACCTTATGAAAGCTAACACACATTATCTTTCACTCACCATGCCATGTTAGAAGGAAAGCTAACTCCAGCTAGATTTGCATCATGGTGTAATGTATTTGATGACAATGTGGCTGTGTTAGATAGAAAACTACTTTACAAAAGCTAACACACATTAGCTATTACTCACCGTGCAACGTTTTAAGAACGAAAACTAACTCTAGCTAGATTTCCAAAATGGTGCATTGTGATTGATGACAATGTGGTTGTGCTAAATGAAAAAATACATTATGAAATGTAACACATATTATATTTCACTCATTGTGCAACTATTTAAGGTTGAAAGATAACTCCAACAATATTTCCATCACGGTGTAATGAGACAATGTGGCAGTGTTAGATTAAAAACTACCTTATGAAAGCTAACAAACATTAGCCTTTACTCACTGTGCAATGTTTTAAGAACGAAAGCTAAGCTCAGCTAGATTTTTATCTTGGTGCATTGTGATTTATTATAATGTGACTTTGTTAGATAGAAAACTACACCATGAAAGCTTATACACATTAGATTTCACTCACTGTGCAACGATTTAATGATGAAAGCTAACTTCAACTAGATTTCCAACACAATGCAATGTGATTGATGACAATGGGGTTGTATTACATGGAAAACTACCTTATGAAAGCTAATACACATTAGCTATAACTCATCATGCCATGTTAAAAAAAAATATAATTCCAACTAGATTTCCATCATGGTGTAATGAGCTAACACACATAAGCTTTCCCGTATAGTGCCATGTTGTTAGAAGGAAAACTAGCTCTAGATAGATTTTCATCATGATGTATTATATGTAATAACAATGTGGCTGTGCTAGATGGAAAACTACTTTATGAAAGCTAACATACATTAGTTTACTCACTGTGCAATGTTTTAAGAAGAAAAACTAACTCTAACTAGATTTTCATCTTGGTGCATTGTGATTGATGACAATGTTGTTGTGCTAGATGGAAAACTACATTATGAATGCTAACACACATTAGATTTCTCTCACTATGTAATGATTTAAGGACGAAAGTTAAATCCAGCTAAATTTCCAACACGGTACAATGTGTTTGATGACAATGTGGTTGTGTTACATGGAAAACTACCTTATGAAAGATAACACATATTAGCTTTCACTAATCGTGCCATGTTGTAAAAAGAAAAACTAACTCTAGCTAGATTTTCATCATGGTGTAATATATTTGATGACAATGTGGTTGTGTTAAATGAAAAACTACTTAATGCAAGCTAACATACATTAGCTTTACTCACCGTGCAATGTTTTAAAAATGAAAGCTAATAGCTACATTTTAATCATGGTGCATTATGATTGATGACAATGTGATTGTGCTAGATGAAAAACTACATTATGAAAGCTAACATAGATTGTGTTTCACTCATCGTGCAATGATTTAAGGACGAAAGGTAACTCCAGCTATAATTCCATCATGGAGCAATGAGATCGAAGATGATGTGGTTGTGTTAGATGAAAAACTACCTTATGGAAGCTAACACACATTAACTTTCACTCATCGTGCCATGTTGTTAGAAGGAAAGCTAACTCCACGTAGATTTGCATCATGATTTAATGTATTTGATGATAATGTGGTTGTGTTAGGTGAAAAACTATCTTATGAAAGTTAACGCACATTAGCTATTACTCACCGTGCAGCATTTTAAGAACAAAAGCTAACTCTAGCAAGATTTTCAACATAGTGCATTTTGATTGATGACAATTTGATTGTGTTAAATGGAAAACTGCATTATGAAAGCGAACACACATTATATTTCACTCACTGTGCAAAGATTTAAGGTCAAAATCTAACTCCAGCTAGATTTCCATCACGGTGCAATGTGACAATGTGATTGTGTTAGATAGAAAACTAATCCAGCTATGTTGTTAGGAGAAAAGCTAAATCCAACTAGATTTCCATCATGGTGTAATGTATTTGATGACAATATGGTTGTGTTAGATAGAAAACTAACTTATTAAAGCTAACAACAACTAGATTTCCATCATGGTGCATTGTGATTGATGACAACCTGGTTTTGTTAGATGGAAACTACATTATGAAAGCTAACACATTAGATTTCAATCATCGTGCAATGATTTAAGGACTAAAGCTAACTTCAGCTAGATTTTCGTCATGGTGTTATGTATTTGATGACAATGTGACTCTTTTAGATAGAAAACTACCTTATGAATTCTAACACACATTAACTTTCACTCACCGTGCAATGTTTAAAAAAAAATGCTAACACTAACTAGATTTCTATCTTGGTGCAATGAGCTAACGCACATTAGCTTTCATTCACCGTACAATGCTTTAAGAATGAAAGCTAACACATTGTTAAAAGGAAAGCTAATTATAGCTAGATTTCCATCATCATGTTATGTATTTGATGACAATGTGATTATTTTAGATAGAAAGCTACCTTTTGAAAACTAACATACATTAACTTTCACTCAACCGTGCAATATTTTAAGAACAAAAGCTAACTCCAGCTAACTTTCCATCAGGGTGCAATGAACTAACACACATTAGCTTTCACTCATCATGCCATGTTGTTAGAAGAAAAGCTAAATCCAGCTAGATTTCCATCATGGTGTAATGTGTTTGAGGACAATATGACCGTGTTAGATGGAAAACTAATTTATGACAACTAACACACATTATCTTTTACTCATCGTGCAATGTCTTAAGAACAAAAGCTAACTCCAACTAGATTTTCATCATGGTGAATTTTGATTGATGACAATGTGGTTGTGCTAGATGGAAAACTACATTATGAAAGCTAACACACATTAGATTTCACTCACCGTGCAATGAGTTAAGGACGAAAGCTAATTCCAACTAGATCTCCATTGTGGTACAATGTGATTGATGACAATGTGATTGTGGTAAATGAAAAACTACCTTATGAAAGCTAACACACATTAGCTTTCTCTCATCATGACATGTTGTTAAAATGAAAGATAACTCCAGCTATATTTCCATCATGGTGTGATATATTTGATGACAATGTGGTTTTTAGATAGAAAGCTACCTTATGAAAACTAACACACATCAGCTCTCACTCATCGTGCAATATTTTAAGAATGAAAGCCAACTCCAGCTACATTTACATCATGGTGCAATGTGATTGATGACAATGTGGTTGTGTTATATTTAAAACTGCATTATGAAAAACTAACACACATTACCTTTTACTCATGGTGCAATGTTTTAAGAATGAAAGTTAACTGTAACTAGATTTCCATCATGGTGCTATGTAATTGATGACAATATGGTTGTGTTAGATGAAAAACTAATTGATGACAATGTGGTTGTGTTAGATGAAAAACTACCTTATGAAAAGTAACACACTTTAGCTTTCACTAACCGTGCAATGTTTTAAGAGCGAAAACTAACTCCAACTAGATTTCCATCGTGGTGCAATGTGATTGATGACAATGTAGTTGTGTTAGATGGAAAACTTCCTTATGAAAGCAATCACATGTTAGGTTTCACTTACCATGCCATGTTGTTAGAAGAAAGCTAACTCCATTATATTTTCATTATGGTGTAACGTATTTGATAACAATGTGGTTGTTTTAGATAGAAAACTACCATATTAAAACTAACACTAATTAGCTTTTAGTCACCATGCAATGTTTTATGAATGAAATCTAACTACAGCTAGATTTCCATCATGGTGTAATGTGATTGATGACAGTGTGATTTTGTTAAATGAAAAACTACATTATGAAAACTAACACAACTAGATTTCCATCATGGTGTAATGTGATTGATGACAGTGTGATTTTGTTAAATGAAAAACTACATTATGAAAACTAACACAACTAGATTTCCATCATGGTGTAATGTGATTGATGACAATGTGATTTTGTTAGATGAAAAACTACATTATGAAAACTAACACAGCTAGGTTTCCATCATGGTGTAATGTGATTGACGACAATGTGATTTTGTTAGATGAAAAACTACATTATTAAAACTAACACACATTAAATTTCATTCAACGTGCAACATTTTAAGAACAAAAGCTAACTCTAGCTAGATTTCCAGCACATTCATACACATACATCAATAATATAAGTCCCATGTCCAAAGTCAAATAGGAATTTGGTGGTTTTATTGGAGTTGATATCTATCATTCTCTAATAATTCTTAGATCTCTTATTGTTATCTCTTAATATATATTTTGTGTAATTTATATGTAAATTCCTTTTTGCTAGCGTGCACAAGATGTAGGGGAACAATGTTTCGTGGCATACAAAAGGGCTACTCTATTGTTTTGAATTATTGAAACTATATTACTTTTTTGAACATACACTTCATATGGCTTAACCTTAATTACAAACTACAATTCAAATGTGTTACAGAAATTGGGAGGAGTTACAATGGAAAATATAATTTTGACAAGAGGAGACTATGTTGACCTCCTAATTAATGGTCAAGTTGTTGGACTAGGAAGGGTTGAATCTACAGAGACTACAACTCATTATGGTGGACAAAGGTTTAATGTAGGATATGTTATGGTTTTGATAATTGATGTCATTGAACCACATTTGATTGTGGAAGATGTTGATGAAGGGGACTTACATCCATGGAAGATCATATATTGAGGAATAACAAAGGTAAATTAAAATCTTGAAGCACATATTAAGTGTTTTTGATAGTACATTGCTTGTTTTTTTTGAGCAAATACTAAGTTTGTATAATTTGTTGTGTATGTGCAAATGTCTCTTATGCATTTTCTATTGGAGACAAGGTAGATCTTTTGCAATGTGGATTGAAGGTGGGTGAAGGCTCCATATTCAATACAGAGATTGGTCATAAGGTGCATGGAAGGATGGTGAAAAAGGGATCCATAGTGGTTAACATTGAGAAAGTGTTAAAACATGATGCTCTTTTGCCACATCCAACAGGATTTGAGAATACACTAGGGGGTGCATTGGAATCTTATGAGATTTGGCAAGAATCAGATTTGGAACCTCATTGTCATGATCATCCAGTAAATACTCCCCAAGATAGGCTTACATTCACATGTAAAAAGGTTTCTCTTACACATGAATGCACAGGAACAAGCATGCACATTGCCAAAGGGATCATAGTTAATGTCCGTGAGGATGACATGGTTGAGGGTGAAATGTTAGGTGAAAAGGAATTTGGTGTTTTTGTGGAAGACATAGATAGAAATTGTGAAAGATGTAGGATTGGGGACAAGTCAATACATTGTTTGGTTAGATGGCCAATAAATAAGTTGGTGGACAATGAAGGTGAGATTTTAAGGGTGAATGAAAATTTCAAGGAGGCACCCAAGGAAATGGCAGTATGGGATCTTATAGAGGACACAAGTCCCTTAAACACATGGGATGATGATATTTATAATGAAAAAGATCCAAACTCAATTTCTATGCACGCAACGAGGCCATATAAAAGGATTAAACGAGTTGTGCCTACAAAAAAAGTTGGAAACTTTCAAATACAGAGAGATGAAGAGAAAGAAATCCGAATTTTGGCAGCGGATGAATGTTGCAAACAAGATTGTCTTCAACATGTGGATAGGAAATCCATTGCAGCTGCTAGAATGGGTATGAAACTCTTTTAAAAAAATGACATTAGGGAATTTGTCTTGAATTCACTCCTTTCCAACACAATCATGTCAAAGAGCCATGGCCATGGCCTACCTC
>LPNX011141135.1:1961-55821 GCA_001517045.1 Pseudotsuga menziesii | reverse complement strand
AATTCTATTGGTTCTTGAATTCCAACTCACAAAAACTTATTTTGGCACGTTTTCTTATAAGGCCCATTTTAGACCCCAAATTTCCTCTAATGATTAATCTTTGATGAGACTGGTGTTTAGTCCCTAGATCACTGTGCAAGATTAATAAATATTTGTTGTTTTCACTCTCCCAAACCATGAAAAATCAAGCAGCCAAAACACTAGGGGTCCTATGGAGACACGTTTGCATTTTTCACAAAAAATATCAGGAAATCTAACTTTCTAAGTTGATAGAGCTAGCTGTTTCTTATGTTATACAATTTATTTTTCTAGAAAATACAAGTTATATTAACATAAAAACTATATATTTTTTATGTGGAAAAATATCTTTTATCTGACTTTATACCTGATCATTCTACGAATCAATACACCCAAGATTGACATGTTATATTTCTCTTTTTTCTTGTGGAACAACTACTAATGTATAGCGAGTGTGAATAGGTATATATAATTTATGTAAAGGAGTATAGTGTATCAAACTTCAGATCTCCATTTCCTTCACATGTACAGATGCAAATAGGCTACAATGTTGAATAAATATATTGTGCTTCTTTGTATTCTTTTAAATATTTCTAGTCTTCTCTTCAATCATTTAAATCCTGCAGACTCTTTTTTTCGAAGGTGGTGCAACTAGAACTTTTGCATTCACAAGTGACATGATTATTTATGTATGTATGTGAAAAAATTGCTTGTTTGGAAGCTTAGATTCTGTACATCATTCACATTTGCAATTTATGCATAGCTTCCTTTTCCTATTGTCCGTTCATTGATTTTCCCATAGTTTCCTTCAGTGGTCAATTTTGAGGGTTCCTCATCAGTCCCTGTCAGTGACCTAGAGCAGTCTTCACTCTCAATGTGAAATACTCAATTTACTAACTCTTTGTATAATGTCAGGGGGATCACCTTCATCTTCTCTCTATACTTAAGAAAGTCCCTCCATGAACCATATTTACATTCACGTAATGTTATAGTTTTGCCCATTTTTAAAAACAAGATCCTTTAGTTTCAGATATGTGTGTGGACACTTTGTCTCCTTTCCTTCTTCAAGTTGTATATCTCATCTATAAATCAATATCACTACAATACAACCTAACTCATCTATAAATCCAATTCCATCACATAATAACTTAACTCCTTTTTTAATTCATTCCTATGTGTGAATTACAAAAATAATTTGTGGGGAACTCCCTATAATAATCATGTGTGATGATTCGAAGTTTCACAAGGAATGCCTTCACCAGATAAACCTTCTCATTTTTCCCGTGGTCAATCTAGATTCTATCATAGATGTTATGATGGATAATAGATTCCATGTTTCCAACACCTCTAAAACTGGGAAACCGTTTTTTTCCCATAATGGATACCATGTTGCTTATTGCTTGGGGGGGGGATCTTTGAGCTTCCTCTCCTCAATTCCAATTTCCCACCTACATTTTCCTGTACATCTTGTCTTTGATCTTTGACCTCTTCCCTACCTCTCTAGGATTAAAACACAACCTTGTTCTCCTCCTACTATATAGCGTTTCTCCTTGCTCAGAATCTACACCCTCTTTGCTTGTCTTCTCCTTCAGAGCATAAATCACTTTTTCTCCACATAAAATAAATTTAGGTAAGAAACAGATACAAAGAGTTGCAGAGGCGAGAGTAAATTTTATATATCCTTATACAAAGTAATACTTGCGTATAATGTTATCTCAAGATGAAAACCAATAACCAAACTACCATACTTTAATTAAGACTTCATTAATGTGCTTTATTACATGTAACATTTTTACTGTTATTATTCTAAGTTCTAATTCTAACTTGATAAAGTACATATACAATATGTATGTTATAGACAGTAACTTTCTATTACTCTCCTTTCATGGTCATATTGGATACAAGTGCTCATCTCCAAAGTTCAACAAGTTATTTGGACCTAGTACTTTGATGAAGAAATCTGCAGTCTGCTCCTAAGTTGTACAACTCCACCTTCACCTCATTTCCTTTGAACAACTCTTGAATAAAGTGATAATGAACCTCCATATGCAGGAAATTTTTTGTTCTTCTATACTCAAAGAGTCAAACCATAATCAAGTCTCTTGTATATACTGCACAATTCTCTTAGTTGGACTCCAATGAAACTTTTGGTGCTGTTCTCATTGCATATGCCTTGGTAGTAAGCCTGTGAACTTCCTATGTGGAAAAATATTTTCAATAAACCCGATAGTTCAATGAAGCAAAATTACCCAATATTGACTTATTATCTTTTTCTTTTTTACTGGAATAAATGCTAATGTATAGGGGGTGTGAATAGTTATATATAATTCAGGTAAAGTAGTCTAGTGAATTGGAAAAAGCATTATGCGATTTCCATTTCATATTAAGCAGTCTACTATGTCACGTGCTTTATAAAGAGCATGGATTGGTAAAGTGATATATTGCATTTTTTGCAGTTAAAAAAGCATCTTGTCACAGCAAGCTATGTCGATAAGAACATGTCATATGCAAATGAAAGAGCTAAAACTATTGGAGTGACAATTCTACATGAAATGGGATTGGACCCAAGAATAGGTATGGTAACGACATGTGTGAGAGTTGTGAAATGTGTTTTTATTTTCAGGTGTAAATTCTTAATCTCTTGAATAGTTATGATGAATCTCAAATGTTCTTTTTTCTTTTGGGTATATCATGTTTGTAAAATAGTCTGACTACCCATAATATATATTAGTTATTTATATTATGTGCTATCTTCAGACTTTAGAATCGGTTTTAAAGTTTTGAATAAATTTAATAATGACTATTATATCAGCTTGATAACATGTGTATTGATTCTGGAAAACTTTATAGGCAATAGTCAATCTGAATTCCTTAAGCAAGCATTTTCATAATGATTATTTTTAGCTGTCCCCATCATCATGTCATTTGCTTCTTTATTTTAAACCATGTCTGCAATAATTTTTTAATTGTTAATTAGTCTTTTGTAGTATGCTTTCACCAATTCCTAGTATGAATTAATTTGTGATTTAATGGTCCATCATTTTATCTTTTCATGTTTATGACATTTCTATTTGATTACATGTCTAGATGTCCTTAGACACATTTATTCAATGAACCATTTTTTTGTTCTTTTATCGTATATTTTACTACAATTAAGTGGCATTTATCTCATTCACAGGTCCCAATATGAGGAATGATCAACCCTTTCCATTAGAGCCCCAGTTGGTGCACTGCAGGCATGATCTTTTAGCATGTTTTGTTTCAGCATTGTGTTTTAGGGATAAGAAGCCAAATCAATAACAAATTGATTATGAACAACATTCACTTTTATTTTAGTAGAACTATCTTTGTGAACAGGGATGATTTGCAATATGAGGGGTAACAGTGAACACAACAGTTGATTGAAGTTGATCTTTTCCATGTTAGGATTTCTTGGGGTCAGTAGAGTATTGCAAGAGATTAGAGAGAGGCAGGG
This sequence comes from Pseudotsuga menziesii, assembly GCA_001517045.1. Taxonomy (NCBI): domain Eukaryota; kingdom Viridiplantae; phylum Streptophyta; class Pinopsida; order Pinales; family Pinaceae; genus Pseudotsuga; species Pseudotsuga menziesii. Next base: position 52,328 of record LPNX011141135.1, on the reverse strand, counting down.
CGGCTTCATCACTCGGTAGGCTACTTCTCAAACGATAGTTATTATCCTTTGGTGGCAAACACATAGGCCTTTCCATGAAAGTTGAAACATCTGCCCATGTGGCAAATCACCTTCAGTTTCAAGACTGTTAGAACTTAAGATATTATTAGTTCTCAAATGGCATTCATTTAACACACAAGCATTATCTGCTGCCCTATTTTCTCCATTATTGTCATTGGCACTTGCTATGCCTCCTTTATTCGAGTCTTCTACAATTTTCTTGGTTTCATCTTCAGCTTTGGTTCTTGCCCTTTTTACCAAATGCAAATGTTCATCAAAGTTAACTTCATGTGTCCTTGCCTTGATCTGTGTCCTTTTCTTTCGATGATCTACTCCAGATAATACTTCAAGAACATTTTCTTCTTCCGTGCAAACATTTATCCTTATTTGATTATCTGATCTCTCTGGTAGAGTTGATAACCTTGAATTATGTTTATTCAAGAGCTTTCTTTTCTTCTTCAGAATGGAATTCTGATACAAATAAGTGTTTGGAACTACCCTAACTTCATTGTCTTTAGTCACAAATGTACAATGCACATGATCTTTGAAATTAGGAACATAATTTTCATGAATATTTTCAAAATCTTTTTCACCCTTCAAATTTTCTTTACAGTTTGAAACCTGAATGCTCTCTTTAGTACTTCCATGTTTAAAAGATTCAAAATTGCTGACAATGTTATCTGTCACTGTTTTTCTACAATCTAGGAACTCGCTTTCAGGCACTAATCGAGAACCTCTAATTTCTTTTTCCATGCTTTTCCTTTTCTGACGAAACTGCTTTTCACTCATGGCCTGCTCTGAAATAATGCTTGAATCTGGTGATTGTATCCTAATTTCTTCAAGATAAGAAGAAAAATTCAAAATATTGTTTTCATCCTTATGAATATTGATTTCACTCTCTGATGACCTTTCAAAATCTCTCTTTGTTATCTTCAACTCTGGCTCAGTTATTAAAGATACTGCACCAGAAACATTAGACCTCAAATGGTTCTCAAAATGGCTTGTAGGAACTCTACTTACATTACCCAAGGTGGCTCATATTGTTTCAAATAGGTTGGTAAATCTTGGAAATGAGTAGAATTTGGAATTTTTGAGGAAGTTCGCTGGTACCAAACCTAGATATCAGTTGTATGTTCAAGAAATATATTCTTTACATCCATTTATGTTGGAGAACGTTGCATGAGGAGCTGCATTAAGTGTACGTGTTGAACCTTTAAGTGAGTTGCATGAAGACTAGTGGTCTATTCCTTCATATTGTAGCATTAAACATCTCTATGCATTGAATGTGCTAATTATGCCTTGTTGGTGGTGAGTTCCCTTGGTCACGTAGGATTATTAATGGACTAGTGTGTGGAGGTGAGCATTGCAAACTCTATGGAGTTGCGCAGTTTGTCTACCTAGACTGTTGATGACACTCTGAGAATTTACGACTTGTGTCGTTAACTGCAAGAAGAAACACATTCCCGTGTGAATCCTTCTTCCAAACTTTGTGTGTTTCTATGTAGACATTTGGAGAAAGACTGATCCAAAGGAATCTGCATGAAAAGGTCACACCAGCTAGAGTACAACAATCAGAAAAAACATTCTGACAGTAATCAAGAGTTGTATAAACCTCTCATGGAAATGGTATTTAACACTAGATTATAAGGATTTCATTAAAAAAGAAAAATGAAAAAAAAGTAGGGGTTTTGATAGTAAAGATTGTGTGAAAGTCGTATGAGAACTAGAATATGACGATATCAGAAATTTTGATATCAAGCCTTAAATTTGTTGATTGACAAATTGACGCTTGATTCTATTAATTGAAGAAAATTGCAGTCCCTAATGCATACCACTTAAGGTCATTTAAATTACGAGTATGCATTTTTCTAATTTCAAAGAGCACCCTGCTTCTTGAGAGAAGTGCATTCCTCACCATTCAGAATATAATTCTCCTCAAGATAAATATTCGAGACCAGTCAGTAAACTCAATAATGCTCTCTTCTCTCTAGGCAGTAGTTCATATTATTTTTGAAGGCAGGAAGCACTCCATTTAGAACTACATTTTCATATCAGTTGTGCTACACTATCACCCATACCACAATTGAGCAGTCATCACTCAAGATTATAGAGGTAAGGCATTTATTTTGTAAAGATCATTTTGTAACTTGCAAACTATGTGTTCATGTGTGCTTATTTCCTATAAGTCATTGTAATTATGTGCATTTTTGGTTGAACCCAACACCTTCTACCATCTGAGTCAAAATTCCATTTGTCGAGTCTTGTTTGTAAAAGGGTGGAGTTGCAAAAAGCACTTGTTTTGAGTGAGTTCGGTTTTTCAATAGCAAAATTAAATGACCTTGGAGAGTCACTAAACACTCTACTATTTTTTCTATTATCGACACCACTATCATATTGTGTGCAATATTCAAAAGACATACTTGATTTTATACAACTTGAGTTGCAGCTTCAAGAACATGATGAAAAATCTTGCTCACTTGGCGGAATGCAAAAGTCCAAAGAAAAAAAATTGGAGTCTTTGATTGGCTTGACATCCAACATGATGAAGGTGGGTGCTAGTTTTTTCATTTGGTTGAGTTTGACGATGCCCTAGCTCCTGTTGAAATCATTCTATCCCTCTGGCAGCTAATCTAAGCAAAACTAAACAAGTTTGTGTAGTAGCAGAGGGTCAACATGGATGGATCTAAAAATGATTAGAAATAAAGGAATTTTGAGATATTTACAACATCAAGAAAGGCTTAAATTATAAGTTAGGACACTGTCTAGACAGTTCTTGGTAGTTTTGAGGTGATTCTAGGTTAGAGCCAGCTGCAAATAACCTTGATTATCAATTCTGGGTGCAGCATATTTTTTTTACATTACTCTCTGAAAGCGGTTCAGATTCTAACATAACCATGGATTTTGGTGCACTATATGGACACAAAATTAAAGCGGGGACAAAAGTCCAAGGAGAAAAGGATACCTCATCTATAAGCGTGAGCAAGTCAGAATCTGCTAAGGTCTCTAGGCATTCAGCGAGGTTACAACTGGGTGAGGAACATGATATTCACAGGAACCAAAACATTACGTCTAAGGTCTCCCATACCCAAGTTTACTGGCAATTTAGGTACATAGTCAACCTTGAAGGGATTGTCCATGGGACATATTCATGCCTCTAGAACTACAAGCAATGTAAGAAACAATTGTTGTTAACCAAGGTCTACCTAGAATCAAGGGATACACATTGAGTAAATACTTTCTCTGTAACCCATGAAGTCTTTGAGGTATTCCCATAAATCTCTTGAGACTATATCCTATAACCATTTTGTAGATAGGAACATCCTTGATATCTTGAATAAGTGGAATTTTAACACAAATTTTGTAGGTCCACCAAAAAATCAAATTTAAGCTGGGTAGGTGTCTTGTTTTTTCCAAGCCTCTCTAGAAAAAGTGGATTCTCATTTTATTTATCTTGTGCAAGAGGTTGATGTGGTTGTTCTTGGTGTGTGGTTTTTGCATTCTAACATTTTATTTTTAAGATTTCTCTTTGATTATGGATGGAAAGTATCTGCTACCACTCTCCTTGAGCGAAGGTTGAGACCATTGCAGTCCACAAAATTCACAAAGTAAGATGGATAGTTTGCCATATCAATATTACATTGCAATTGCATTGACTTATTTTGGGGTTGGACACCATGTGTTGTGAATTCATTGAATCAATGATACACTAAAAGACAATAGTGAACTTTATTGGATGACCAAAATATTTGAAAATGGATGCAAAATTCAAACTTTCATATGTAACTAACACTAGTCAAAAGCCATCTACCCCAAGTTTTCCAAAGTGGGATCACTTGAATTAGTTGATACTAGATTCACGACATGCCACATTATTCTCAAGGGGATATTGGAGGTGAAGGAGACTTTATCTTCATGTCAGTGGCATGGGAGAATTAGGGAAGAAAACTTCATCAAAAAAAACTCTTGACCCCAAAATAGTTTTTGGATCACATTGCCTAAAACCAACATTAGCTTCCACAGTTGTTAATGACAAGTGGGAATCATGGAAGTGGTCTTCTTCAAACAAAACTCTTGAACCCAAAACATTTTTTGGGTCACATTGCCTAAAATTACTTTCCTAACTTGGGATGACAAAAGAGGCCAACAAAAATCAAATGTGCATGCTATGTCATGCACATTGGAAAGACAACTATGCAAAGATTAGAGCCCATTTTATGAAAATTCCAAAAAAGGGAGTTGAATTTTGCATTGGGCCAACCGATAAATTGTTAAGCACAAAGGGAACAAGAAATTATTGAAGGTTTAGAGCCAAAGAAGAAAACCCAGTGTCTAAGGATAATTCCAAAGGTGAACCAATTCCATTTGATGCTAAAGATTTTGGTGATGAACATGTGCGTTCAAAGTCTTCCAAGATCATCACATAAGAGAGTTTACACTGATGGTATTTTTATGTGTTTGATGTGAATGGGTAGAGAGGTTGTTGATCTTGTAATAGCAAGATTCATTCTTTCATTAGGAATCCCTTTCCATGCATCCCATTCATCCTATTTGAACAAATAATACGCGACTTTCATGATGGGTAGACACGTTGTAAGCCACCTCATTATGAGAATCTTTAGACACCATGGAATTGAGAGAGCCCTATTTGGTTGATAGGCCAGATATTGACTTACATTAGAGGACATTTCAACTCAAAATGGGCCTTTTAACTTTTATTCAAATTCCATGTCATCATGTGTTAGCCAATGAAATTGCTTTAAATTTGAAATACCGTATAGGTCTTAAACACTTTTTTAATATAAATTTGGGGATAGGTATCATAAAAAAAACTACCTTTTTTGTTTGTATTTTTGACATATCTCGCTGTGTTTTTACTCAAATTTCGATCAGGAGAGCTCATTAGATGCGGAATTAAATTCTTCATCCAACAAGTACCCACTCGGCATACTTTTGATGGACCCCGCTAACCCAAAAACAAGAAATACCTGAAAAAATGGAATGATGATGTCATCATTCCATTTTTTCAGGTATTTCTTGTTTTTGGGGTAGCGGGGTCTATCAAAAGTATGCCTAGTGGGTACTCGTTGGATGTGGAATTTAATTCTTTATCCAACGAGCTCTCCCAATCGAAATTTGAGTAAAAACACGAGGAGATATGTCAAAAATACAAACAAAAAAGTAGTTTTTTTCTTTTCTTCATCCAAAATTAATAAATATTATTTTATTATTTTAACTATTATTTTATTAGTTCATTTTAGGAGGCCCATTTTGAGTTGAAATTTCCTCTAATAAAGTTTTGTTTGAGGTTACCTTGGGGTGTCTTTGATACAACATAAGGATATTACCGAGTGATAACATAACCCTTCTCAAAAGATTTACATAATCTTCCTTTCTAGATTTTATGATACATAGAAAAAAATGAAACACATAAATTGTCCAGTCTGCAATGAAACCCTACATAAAGTGAAGCAAAAGAATACATTTTCTCCTATCTTATTCATGTTCTATCTACCAAGGAGTCAGTCTAGTGCAGAAGTTGTTACAGTTGCTAGGACAATATAATTTTTCCCAAGAAGAAAATTACCTGACTCCACATTCAATCAATATAGTTCAGATGGAACTATAAAGAGAGAATATTTGAGTCATAGATCTTTTGCAATCTTCAAGAGAGTTTCCAATGATACAAAACTAGCTAATTATGGGATCTTGCAGCATTAACTCACAAGAACTAATCTAGATGATATCACTTTAATTTAGATATTCTTTAGTTAAATAAATCTATAAAAGAAGAGAAAGAGCATATTTCATTATTGAATACTGAAATGGAATTTCTTTAGCATGTGAACAAGCATACTAAAGAAATAATCAAATATATAGAAATTGCAACCACAAATCTAGAAAGAAGACTAGATGCCTTAGGAAGAATGTTAGTCAAACATGCAAAGCTTAACCCAACATATAAAACCAGTTAGCCAGTATACTATTCAAGTAGCTTCTAAAGGCCATACACTCACACAGTCAAAACGATACTCTTTTAGGCATATGGGCATAGAAGAAGACAAACATCTATATTTTGATTTTGGAACTACTAATGAAGATATTCAAGAAATCAAGTATCTAGTTTTTGAATTTAAAAAGATGTGAAAAGATTTTCCTAAAAAATATCTGCAAATGATTCATATTCCTAAGCAAGAAGAATCTATTTCCTGTAGCCATTCGGTCTTTATTCTTCCTCCTTACTCATTCTCCATTATGTCCATGTCCTTCTAATCCGAGTATGGACACAATCATGATTGAGGCAGTAGACCTTCTTGTACCACTTGCAATAAATCCCATTTTCGAATTAGTAATATGAATCAACTAATCTCATGGATTCCAGAGCAACCTATTTGAACATAGCTTTCCAAAAGAGGTATGGGATACAATATTATATTGATCTCTTGGGTAATTATGTAACATATACAAAATATCAAGACCTTGCATTTTCAACTCATCAACTTGCGATCTAATTAGAAGTGCTCATGATTTTTTGGACTTGCCCATGAATGGTGGCATTGGTTTCCATAAGAAACTAGAGATGACATGCTTGTTGCTATTGATGCTGACCAACAAATTCTATCAGCAATTGGTAGACAATTTTATGGCTTAGATGACGATGAAGATTATGATCACCTAGCCTCTTTTTTTTTTATGTATTAAAGGTTATGTGATTTTCAACAGCATGAACAATATTTTTATTATATGAAAAATCTCCTTATATCCTTAGGCAATGTAGACAAACTTGATTTCTTAAAGTTTCATCGTCATAGTTATCTAGGAAATGTTCATGATGCTATTGAACAGTTTGTAAAAGATAAGACTATTCCTATGAAAGTATTATCTCTTGCCCAACTTCATGCTTATATAATACAGGTCTGAGAAGAACATTTTTTTTTTAGAAAAGAGTTTGAAAATATTTTAAACAACGTGCTTCAATGTTAGCTCTAGATTTATGCATATCAGTTGTAGGATCATATTAGGTTTTGAAGGGTTAGATGGAGGAAATAGGCCAACTTTATGTCTTAAGAGGGGGGTTAGGAACTTAGGGTAAATGCTAGAGTAAGGTTAACAACGGTAAATGAGAAATTGATTTGGGACAGTTAAGAGGTTAACCAATTCTACAAACTTGATGACCAACAATGGATTATGTGGTTACAAGGTGATGTTAGACATATATACTGTGCAAATCCCACTTTGATAAAATACTGAACCACCAAGTGTTTTCCACATTGTACATTATTCATCTTTTGTTTTCAATGTTTAATAGTCTTTAATTCAAAGGACCCTTGAGGAAACGTGATTTTCAATCTAGTTTATTTTGTCAAAAATACGGGAAGCATAAAAGGAAACTTGAATTCTTCTCTTTTGAAAACATAATATCACACATAATTATGGAGGTACAATATTCAGTGGATTTTGCAGGTGCCTTGAGAAATTAAGGCATATAATTGGCCTATATTAAATTTATTGAAATGTGACACATTGTGCAGTTCAACTTGCTTTATTTTATATTTTAATCATTGCCGCTATCCACAAGAACAATAATGTTTAATGTATTTTAAAATGGAATCTTATTGATGTTTCTTTCTTTTGATTACAAAAAGTAAATTTTTTTCATACATCGGCTACATATGATCTTGTTTTTCTTTTTCCATGAAATACATATCACGGGGAAACCCATCAGGCACTTCTCTTCATTCTGAGGACAATACCTAGGGTAAGCTGGATTCTGCAAAAGCTTGAGACTCTATTAGGACAAGGCTCGATGCTACTACAACAATATACCTATTCAAGAGCTCAACATCTTTGTTGAGGAAATCGAACCTGAGTGGTGAAGACAACACTCCTAACAACTGCCCAGGATAAATCCAATTGACATATATTCTTATATTGATCTTGTTGTAATGCAATTTAGTTTATTTTGGTTTCTTTGTTATTGTTTGATAGTACATATCCTCCATGCCTCTATCACCTAAATGATTAGAATTAAAGATTATTTTTAGCATGAGAAACTTCAGCTCAATTCTCTAATTCACTGGATTACTAACCTATTTTTGTTGGGCTTTGAAATATAATTTTGTCACAACAATACTTGATTTTTATCTTAACATCTTAGAACTACACTTTCTTTGAGTTACACCTCACCCCCACATCAACTTGTCTAGTTGTCATTTTCAAATCTATGTAATGTATTGCGAGGAATTTGAATTGGAATTGTAAGATGACAATGGTTTGGGCTATCTGAAGCAGAGTATTATTCTATTGGAGCAGCAGCCATTTCAGGATTTTCTTTATTAGATGAACCTTCAACATAGAGTGATTACTTATTAAACAGTTTTTAAAAGTTGGACACCATCAAATTTGTGAGCATACTATTTGTCCCTTGGTATGCTATCTACTTCTTTTGTCTACAAGATGAAGTTGACATTTGGCAGTCTTGAAGACGCTCTCAATTATTGAAATGGCCTTCAATTCAGTGTGTATGTATATTTCTTTTACCGATTTCAAATCCATAACATTCACATAGTGTAACATATTCATATATAGAAACATAAAAACTGCAAAAAGATGTCGATTCATTTGATGATCAATTTACATAGTAATAATCTTCTCGTTTGTTGTTTCTTGAGGTTTTATTGAAGATTCTTTATAAAATTTAAAGAAGTCCGTCTGCTAAATCTATCTTAATTGGAAATTCTGGAGCTCAGTTAAGAGTGTTACAAAATTAGCACACAAGATTACTAATATGACAGAATGGCAGATGGTCATCTAGGATCAAAGAATTGATGAAATCCAAATTAGATTAGATATTCATCATCTTCCAACTTGGAGTTTCTTGAGTATTTATTGAAGATTCTTGACAAAATCTAAAGAATTTTATCTGTTAAATTATTAACTGGGAATTCTGGACCTCACTTAAGAGTGTTACAACATTAGCACGGGATATACTAATATGATGGAATAGCAGATGATCAATGGTTCCAGGATACAAGAACGGATGAACTCCAAATCAGATCTATATCATTGCATAGGACTTGCTAATATCCCCTCGTAATGAATTAAATAGTTAATCTAATCAACTTGCTTGTTAGAATGGCTTATGGGATGATCTACTGTATACTTCTTACCATGGCTGTAAGGTATTTATAATTCGAGAATTGCAACTAAATTAATTACTTCTCACATTACTAACTTGCACTCATCATTATTACAACAGTTTCATTAAGATGTGTACTGGGCTTGAGTTCGGGTATTGATACCTCCTTGATTAATGTCAGACCCTTTTTGAGCTTGGGTTTTGTTCAAGCATCAATATCTAACACAATGAATGGCTTGTCGAGGTTGCATTTAGACTTCATTCAAAACATAACACCAATGGCAGAATGTGTTAAAGATGGCTCAAAGTTATCGTTTGCACTTTTTTTAGTAATCAATAGTGCACTCTACATTTGGGTAATAATCAATAGTCATGCTCCAATTATTTCTCAATCCTCAGTGGAGCTTCTTGAGAGTTTCAAATGGTAAAAATATCAATTCGAATTTGGTTATCTATGACACTTAATTGAAATTCACAACTCAGGAATTCCATTGCCCCATTCAATACAAAATTTCATTTATCAAATGCATATTGGACAATAAACATATACAGTTTGCACACAGTAAATCAGAAAGGAAAGTGACATAGACTTCTCGCAACAAGTGCAATGAACAGAGTATTACTCAGCTTCACAAGTTTCTTACATTTTCCATGTATTACAGGGCTCTCAAGAGTAATTGGCTTTAAGTCTTAACTCTTTTTCTAAACTAAAATTTTGAACTTCACTTAAGATGGTTACAGATGAGCATGATTTGTGCTCTTGTTTTGGCGTTGAAATATATTCTATATTTTTGTTTTAAACAAACTTGTGTGAAACAACTTGCATCTTTTCCTTAGATTCAAGAATCAATGTTCTCTAGGAAGACATTTCTGAGTATTTTGCATGCATACAATTTTTACCGAAATTCAAGCTAACCACATGGTCTAGTTGATATTTATTATTATTGCTTCAGTTACACTAAGACTATTTGGATATATACTTCTTGATTCTTAATTGAATAGTAAAAGTACAAGTTTTTTCTACTTGAAATTTTTTTTGAGCAAATTAAATATGCCTCTAGTTATTTTTCTTCTTAGAGTCTTCTGGCTCTATCTTGTCGACTTATTTTATTTGGTTGTACTCTAAGTGTGTTATGAACTGGTCTTTTTTTGGTTACTACAGGAAGAGAACTCTATTTTGGGTTGAAATTTAGCAATAATTATGTTGGATTGATGAAATTGTCAATATCATATGTTAACATTGCACAATTAATTGCAGTAATAATATTCCATGGTGCTCAATCGATTACTATATTAAAACAACAATTTCATTTATCCAAAATTGCAATTTTAACAAATATTTTTAACCATTCCTATGCAAAAAGAAGAAGAAGCTAAATTCATATTTTCATTGATTTGTTCCTCTCCTATTGATTTGAACTCTTAACAAAATCTTGGAACGGCTTATTCTTCCCTATGGGTGTTAGGGAGTGCAATCAAAATTCAAACCCGTTTCCTTTAGGAGCGTAGGATATGTTAGATTTTCATAATGGTGTAATGAGCTAACACACATAAGCTTTCACTCATAGTGTCATGTTAGAAGGAAAGCTAACTCTAGCTAGATTTCCATCATGGTGTAATGTATTTGATTACAATGTGGTTGTGTTAGATGGAAACTACCTTATGAAAGCTAACACACATTAGCTTTTACTAACCGTACACTGTTTTAAGATGGAAAACTAACTCTAGCTAGATTTCCATCATGGTGCATTGTGATTGATAACGATGTGGTTGTACTAGATGAAAAACTACATTATGAAAGCTTACACAAATTAGAGTTCACTCACCGTGCAACAATTTAAGGATGAAAGCTAACTCCAGCTATATTTTCATCGCAGTGCGATGTGATTGATGACAATGTGGTTGTGTTAGATGGAAAACTACCTTATGAAATCTAACACACATTAGCTTTCACTCATCGTGCCATGTTGTTAAAAGGAAAGCTAACTCTAGCTAGATTTTCATCATGGTGTAATGAACTAACACACATAATCTTTCCCTTATAGTGCCATGTTGTTAGAAGGAAAGCTAACTCCAGCTAGATTTCCATCATGGTGTAATATATTTGATGACAATGTGGTTGTGTTAGATGGAAAGCTACCTTATGAAAGCTAACGAACATTAGTTTTACTCATCGTACAATGTTTTAAGAACGAAAGCTAACTCCATCTAGATTTCCATCATGGTGCATTGTGATTGATGACAATGTGGTTGTGCTAGATGGAAAACTACACTATGAAATGTTACAAACATTAGATTTCACTCATCGTGCAATGATTTAAGGATGAAATCTAACTCCAACTAGATTTCTAACACAGTGCAATGTGATTGATGACAATGTGGTTGTGTTACATGGAAAACTAACTTATGAAAGCTAACACACATTAGCTTTCACTCATCGTGTCATGTTAAAATGAAAGCTAACTCCAGCTAGATTTCCATCATGGTGTAATGAGCTAACACACATAAGCTTTCCCTTATAGTTCCATGTTGTTAGAAGGAAAGCTAACTCCAACTAGATTTCCATCACGGTGTAATGTATTCAATAGCAATGTGGCTGTGTTAGATAGAAAACTACCTTATGAAAGCTAACATACATTAGCTTTACTCACTGTGCAATGTTTTAAGAACAAAAGATAACTCCAGCTAGATTTCCATCATGGGGCATTGTGATTGATGACAATGTGGTTGTGTTAGATGAAAAACTATATTATGAAAGCTTACACACATTAGATTTCGCTCATCGTGCAATGATTTAAGGATGAAAAGTAACTCCAGCTATATTTCCAACACGGTGCAATGTGGTTGATGACAATGTGGTTATGTTACATGGAAAAATATTTTATGAAAACCAACACACATTAGCTTTCACTCACCATGCCATTTTGTTAAAATGAAAGCTATAACTCCAACTATATTTACATCATGGTGTAATGAGCTAACACACATAAGCTTTCCCTTATAGTGCCAAGTTGTTAGAAGTAAAACTATTTCCAGCTAGATTTCCATAATGTTGTAATGTATTTGATAACAATGTGGCTTTGTTAGATGGAAAAATACCTTATGAAAGCTAATAGACATTAGCTTTACTCACCGTGCAATGTTTTAAGAACTAAAGCTAACTCTAGCTAGATTTTCATCATGGGGCATTGTGATTGATGACAATGTGGTTGTGTTAGATGAAAACCTACATTATGAAAGCTAACACACATTAGATTCCACTCACTGTGCAATGATTTAAGGACAAAAGCTAACACTAGCTAGATTTCCATCGCGGTGCAATGTGATCGATGACGATGTGGTTGTGTTAGATGGAAAAATACCTTATCAAAGATAACCCACATTGACTTTCACTCATTGTGCCATGTAGTTAGAAGGAAAAACTAACTCTAGCTAGATTTTCATCATGGTGTAATGTATTGGATGACAATGTGGCTGCGTTAGATAGAAAACTACCTTACGAAAACTCACACACATTAGCTATTACTCACCGTGCAACGTTTTAAGAATGAAAGCTAACTCTAGCTAGATTTCCAACATGGTGCATTTTGATTGTTGACAATGTGGTTGTGCTAAATAGAAAACTATATTATGAAAGGTAACACACATTAGATTTCACTCACCGTCCAACAATTTAAGGTTGAAAGCTAACTCTAGCTATATTTCTATCACGATGCAATGTGACAATGTAGTTGTGTTAGATGGAGAACTACCTTATGAAAGTTAACACACATTAGCTTTCATTCACTGTGCCATGTTAAAATGAAATCTAACTACAACTAGATTTTCATAATGGTGTAATGAGCTAACACACATAAGATTTCACTCATAGTGCCATGTTAGAAGAAAAGCTAACTCCAGCTAGATTTCCATCACGGTGTAATGTATTTGATGACAATGTGGCAGTTTTAGATGGAAATCTACCTTATGAAAGGTAACACACATTATATTTTACTCACCGTGCAATGTTTTAAGAATGAAAACTAATTTTAGCTAGATTTCCATCATTGTGCATTGTGATTGATAACAATATGGCTGTGCTAGATGAAAAACTACTCTATAAAAGCTTACACACATTAGATTTCTCTCACTGTGCAACGATTTAATGATGAAATCTTATTTCAACTAGATTTCCAACACGCCACAATGTGATTGATGACAATGTCGGTGTGTTACATGGAAAACTACCTTATGAAAGCGAACACACATTAGCTTACACTCATCGTGCCATGTTGTTAAAATAAAATTTAACTCTAGTTAGATTTCTATCATGGTGTGATGAGCTAACACACATAAGATTTCCCCTATAGTTCCATGCTGTTAGAAGGAAAACTAACTGCAACTAGATTTCCATCATGGTGTAATGTATTTTGATGACAATGTCATTGTGTTAAATGAAAAACTACCTTATAAAGGCTGACATATATTAGCTTTACACACCATGCAATTTTTTAAGAACGAAAGCTAACTCTAGCTAGATTTTGATCATGGTGCATTGTGATTAATGACAATGTGGTTGTGTTAGATGGAAAAATACAATGTGAAAGCTTACACATTAGATTTCACTCACCGTGCAATGATTTAAGAATGAAAGCTAATTCCAGCTAGATTTCCAACATGGTGCAATGTGGTTGTGTTACATGGAAAACTGCTTTATGAAAGCTAACACACATTAGCTTTCACTCATAGTGCCATGTTGTTAAATGGAAAGCTAACTCTAGTTGGATTTCCATCATGGTGTAATGAGCCAACACATATAAGATTTCCCTTATAGTGCCATGTTGTTAGAAGGAAAGCTAACTCCAGCTAGATTTTCATCATGGTGTAATGTATTTGATAACAATATGGCTTTGTTAGATGGAAAACTACCTTATCAAAGCTAACAAACATTAGCTTTATTGACCATGCAATGTTTTAAGAACGAAAAACTAGTTATGGCTAGATTTCCATCATAGTGCATTGTGATTGATGAAAATGTGATTGTGCTAGATGTGAAACTACATTATGAAAGCTAACACACATTAGATTTCACTCACCGTGCAATTATTTAAAGACGAAAGATAACTTCAACTAGATTTCCATCACAATGCAATGTGATCGATGACGATGTGGTTGTGTTAGACGGAAAACTACCTTATGAAAGCTAAAACACATTGGATTTCACTCATCATGTCGTATTGTTAGAAGGAAAGTTAACTCCAACTAGATTTGCATCATGGTGTAATGTATTTGATGAGAATGTGGCCGTGTTAGATAGAAAACTACTTTACGAAAGCTAACACACATTAGCTATTACTCACCGTGCAACGTTTTAAGAACGAAACCTAACTCTAGCTAGATTTTCAACATGGTGCATTTTGATTAATGACATTGTATGTGCTGAATTGAAAACTACATAATGAAAGCTAACACACATTAGATTTCACTCACCGTGCAACGATTTAAGGGTGAGATCTAACTCCAGCTAGATTTTCATCACGGTGCAATTTGACAATGTGGTTGTGTTAGATAGAAAACTATCTTATCAAAGTTAACACACATTAGCTTTCACTCATTGTGCCATGTTGTTAAAAACAAAGCTATCTCCAACTAGATTCTCATAATGGTATAATGAGCTAACACACATAATCTTTCACTCATAGTGCCATGTTAGAAGGAAAGTTAACTCTAGCTAAATTTCCATCATGGTATAATGTATTTGATGACAATGTGTCAGTGTTAGATGGAAAACTACCTTATGAAAGATAAGACACATTAGCTTTTACTCACAGTGTAATGTTTTAAGAACAGAGCTAATTCCAGTTAGATTTCCATCATGGTGCATTGTGATTGATGACAATGTCGCTGTGCTAGATGGAAAACTACACTATGAAATCTTACACACATTAGATTTCACTCAGTGCAATGATTTAAGGATGAAAGCTTTAGCTAGATTTCCAACACTACGCAATGTTTTTGATGGTAATGTGGTTGTGTTGCATGGAAAACTACCTTATGAAAGCTAAAACACATTAGCTTTCACTCATCATGCCATGTTGTTAAAAGAAAAACTAACTTCAGCTAGATTTCCATCATGGTGTAATGAGCTAACACACATAAGCTTTCCCTTATAGTGCCATGTTGTTAGAAGGAAAGCTATCTCCAGCTAGATTTTCATCATGGTGTAATGTATTTGATGACAATGTGGCTGTGTTAGATAGAAAACTATATTATGAAGTCTAACAGACATTAGCTTTACTCAACCTACAATGTTTTAAGAAGGAAAACTAACTACAACTAGATTTTCAACAAGAGGGGACTATGTTGACCTCCTAATTAATGGTCAAGTTATTGGAATAGGAAGGGTTGAATCTACAGAGACCACAACTTGTAGTGAAGATTTCTCCTCACTATAGGAGCAGGAATGGATCCCTTGTTCCTATAGGGCACAAGGGTAGGTTCCTACTCTTTGAAAATAGAAAAAATGGAATGAAAATAGCATAAACAAAACAGTGAAGTAAGCTAAGCTAACACAGTCAAATGGCTACAACTACAAACTAGATCTAAGACCTAATAACAGAAAGAAAGATGGAGATAAATCCTTTGTGAACCCCTCTGTAGAAAATGGGTTAGGGTTCCGCCTCCTTGAAGCCTACAAACAACCTAAGCTACTACAATGGTAAACCTGCAAACAATGTCAATGAAAAACCTGCAAATAGAAATGGGGGTTAGAAAGCAAACAAGTAAACAAACATGAAAAGAAATTATACCTCACTTTGGTGGAAATTGGCCACCATGCCCTAGCTCATGGGAGCACCTCTCTCTTGGTTGGGAAGAAATGGTTTGATGAGATGGAGATGGAGGTGGGTCGTTTGAGAGCAAAAGGTGTCAAAGCTTCCACGGGCAGCATAACAATAGGCAAGTGAGGAGTCTTTTGAGAGTGAACCCCCACCCTCCTTTTATAGTTTTTCCAAGGGATTTTAGGGTTTTAAGCCCTTGGTCAAGGATTTAGCCCCTTTTTTGGGCCTTTATCCACTTTTGCCCTAACTTTATCCCTTTTCAGGGTTTTAGCCCCTTTTTGAGGGCTTTAGCTCTTGGGAGTCTATTTTGGGGGTTTTTAGCCATTTTCTTCATCCTTGGGCTCTTTTGGAGGTGTGGGGGTCAAATGGAAGGTCATGGAAGGTCTTATGGAGTGAAATGAGTGTTGTGAGATGGTGTCCTTGGGTGGTGTGGGCCATTGAGAGTTCTGTGGGATATTTTTGGGTTAACAGATTACCCCCTGATGTGTGAGGGCAGGAAATCAACGTATGGCAGACAGACATCATAGGATTTTCTTTCAAGAGGTGGTGCTTTAGAGGCTGGGGCATGGTGGCTTTTGGTTTTGTATTAATTTGGTTCCCATCAATGGGTGAGGTACAATAAATGTGTGACATGTATATGGATGAGGCGGGCATTCCCATGCTCATGACTATGTTAAAAGAATAATTTGATCTATGCTCTAAAATACAAGAGCCGATCATATACAATTGTTGTTACAATGATGGTTGCCTCTATGTGAGGTTGAATACAATAATGATCTGGTACATTGGACCCATGGCATTCTCATGGAATGCTATATCTTCATGACTGGTAGTCTGTTGGATCTGGAACGATACATATCTATATGGACTCGCAGATTGGGAGTCAGAGTCTTTGTGGTGCAGGTATGCTGCATCAATCATAAAGATATATTGAAGCACTGTTGGGGCTTCTAAACACTATCTCCAACACAACTCGGAAATCACAAAAGACATAACCTGTTTAGGTCCCTTGAGTGGACTCACTAATGTGCTAGAGTCGAGTGACATCTAGGGTCTTCGACCAAGTACTGTGTGGAACAAACCCTGTATGAATATCCTTGGTGCGATGATGGAGTTGAAGTTGAGCACATGAGAAACAACCATCCTAAGAGGCACTAAGAACTCCTCTCAAGTGGTCCAAGGAACTCATCAATGATGTCAATGAAACCAAGGCACAAGGACCTCTGGGTCTATCCTCTGGAATATATGTGTTGGCATCGACAGAGGGAGACCTGCCCCTATTCAAGGCAATGATGTTTCCTTGACCAGGAGCGTGAGAGAAAACTGAAAGGTGTGAAGCAATTTGTGGACTGACTCACTGAATTGGGGGGGAGGGGAGGGAAGGGAAAAACTGAACAGGGGTGGGGGGGGGGAGTAGGAGACTCAAACTTCCTTTGTTCATAGTATGATGGCAGGGTGGACTAGACAACAAATGAAACTTAACTCATGGGAATGGGATCATAGCTGTAATACCGGGAATGTCGCTGCAGATGGGAAATACTTGGAGGCAGAGGACACTTTTGATAATGATGGGATCCAAGGAAGACACATTGCAGAGTATTCTGAACAAAGGCAACTCAATGTGGGGATGCTGCCAAACTGTTTTTTGTGGGGTGGTGTCTAGGGACACCATTGTGGTACGATCTCGTGGATTTTTTGTGAGCCCGAGAAGGTAAGTGCTCATTGGTGCTTTCAATTTTAGAGAGTCTGAAAGCACGAAGAAGACTCCAGTGGGGGCTCTTTTTCGTCGGTAGTCTCCTGTGCCTGAAAAAGGATAAAAGTATACATAGGAGAGCTCACCCATCCTGGACAGGATGAGAGACTTCTTTACCATTGGTAGTCCAATCAGGCCGAAAAAGGTTAAACCTATACTAACTGGACGGTCATTCAAATACTTTTACGAGCATGAACGAAACCAAGTTTGCTTGGTGATCGTTTCTTGTTGAAACGGATGGAAAAGATCTTAACGACAACCGGTGGTGATATTTTTCGTAAAGTGTGGCCCCTCTGCCCGAGAAAGCACAAAAGTATGCAGAGGGGAATGGTCTTGGCTTGAGTGTGCCAAGGAGGTCCTTTTCATGTAATGGTCTACATGGTCCACAAAAGGAGGTAAATGAGACGATGTAGACGCCCTTTCCTATACTTTAGCAAGCGGGAATAGAAGCAGCTGTGCTCGAAAATCTTTTCATTGTTTTAAGGAGTCAAAAAAGAGCTTAAACAAAACTCCAATGTGGTCAACCGACTACAGTGGCATGGGCGGTGTCCCCATGTCGGGATGGTGGACAGAGGTCCAAAGCAGGGATGATTTTAAGGAACCATACTTATTTAAAAGTGTATAAATGTTGGCGAATATTACCAATTCTTAAAACGCCAACTATAAAATGATTGGCGATATTTTTCAAAAAATATTTTAATTTGCAAGGATTTTATATCGTTTATATAATAATTTGGCGATTTTTAGGGTGAAAAAAGTTTACCCCATCAAAATTGGGCGAAATAGGGCTTCAAAAAATGCAAAATGGCGAATCTTTTTTGGGAGAAAAACATGGAAAAATAGCCCACTGGGCTAAAATTCGCCCCTAAAATTATCCCTGGTCCAAAGGTCATCTGTGTAGTATGGACAGAGCAAAAGGCTCTCAAACATACCAATACATGCGTGGGATAAATAGCGGCAGAGGCCTATGAGACGGTGCAGTAGAGGCACACAAACCGAGGTGGCTCTCGGATAGAGGTCAGGAGAGCGTGTGTGTGTGTGTTGTGGTGAACGAACTTGACTACATGCGATGTGAGTACAAGTCCAGAGGCATTTATATGCCAAATATGTGCAAGAAAAGAAATCATTTTGTGTACAGTGGTCCAGAGGTCTACGTAAGGTGCAGTAAATAGAAAAGACAATCTATGTGTTTAAGAATAAAATAAAAGCTAAAATTACATTCCTAAATGGGCAGCGGCCCGAGGACACTTCTATGTCAAATATATGGAAGAAAAACAAAAGGTTTTTGTGGACGATGGTCCAAAGATGTCTACATAAGGTGGGGTGAAAAAGACAATTATAACTATAAAAAGTCAAATATGGTACAATCCTTAACGGGCGGTGGCCCGATCACTCGCATGAGTTGCGACCAGGCAGTGTGATATGAGTACCGGTCTGTAGACACTTGCATCGTTATGTCATGGCTCGTGAATAGAGGTGACTTGTGGGAAATGGTCCCGAAATTGACTATTTAAATATGAGACAATGGTCTCATAAAGAAATGGAATTTTAATCTCCGAGGTGTGAGAGGTGTCTCGAACAGGTTTCGAGTGAATTTTGATGAGCAGCTAATGGTGCTGCATTTGATTTTTTCTGAAAAACGTTGAAAAACAAGAAAAAGAAAATGAAGTGGTGATGTTAAGCATAAAATTTATTGAGGTAGAGCCCATTGCGGGGGTTCTCCAATAGTTGTCCATCAGAGCCAATGAGGGTGTATGCTGCTTTTCTGAGGCGACAGTGGACGACGTATGGGCCATACCACATTGATTCGAACTTGCCTTTGCCCAATTTATCATTGGGTTGGTCATAGACTAGAACCATATCACCTTTGCTGAAGGTGCGAGGGTGGACATGGGAGTCATATTGGATCTTTGATCATGTTTTTTCTGCTTCAATGGCTTGGAGGGCAGCTCGACGATCTTTTATGGTTTGCTTGAGTTGGAGGAGCCATCCTTCTAAAGGTGAAGTGTTAGGAAGGAGTTCCACTGCGAGGCAGAGAGATGGGATTTAGCACTCTATAGGGAGCACTGATTCAATTCCATGTACTAGGCGGAAAGGGGTGAAACCGGTTGCGGTTTTTGTGGATGTATGATAAGCCCATAGGGCAGAGAATAGCATGTGATGCCAGTTGGTTTTGTGATTTCCTACCATCTGTTGAAGCATTGTTTTAATGATTTTGTTGATTACTTCCACTTGGCCATTGCCTTGAGGGTAGTAGGAGGAAGAGTACTGGTGTTCAAATTTTAACATGGTTGATAATTCATCCCATACAACGTCTTCGAAATGTGCCCCATGATCAGATACTAATTGTTTTGGGACACTGAACCATGTAATGACATGGTTAAAGAAGGAACGTGCTGCGGTTTTAGCTTTGTAATCAAATGTGGGCATAGCTTCGGCCCACTTGGTAAAGTAGTCGACTGTCATGATAATGTACTTGTGGCCATTAGCTAAAATGGGGTTGATGGTCATGAAGTCGATTTCCCATTTGTAGAAGGGCCCAACTGTGACTACGGGATGTAATGGTGCGGGGCGGGGTTCTTTCTTTTGGGGAAAAAAGCTGATAGCTACAGAAATGTTTGACTACCTCTATGTAATCAGCAAAGATGGAGGGCCAAAAATAACCAGTGCATAGAATCTTTTGGGTGGTTGCTAGTCCTAAAAGGTGACCACCATAGGCTCCACTATGACTATTATTGAGGTTGGTCTTATCCTTGTCACGAGTGAGGCAACGATGTAAGATGGTATCAATGCCTCGACGATATAGGACATCTCCAATCAGCACGTAGCAAATGGCTTGATGTCGGATGCGTTTCCTATCCTCACGATTGAAGTGTGTTGGGAACTTTTGCGTTTGTAAATAAATAAGGATGTCTCCATACCATGGGTCGTTAGTAGATATGATGAATAGGAATTCATCATGGAGATCATCCGTGGGGGGTGATGATGCGGTTAATGGGGGCAGGTCGGTCATGAATGTGGCTAGTGCGAGTGCCTTTGTGATTTTTGGAGACACAAACTCGAGGTCGAACTCTTGGAGGACGACTACCCACTTGGATGCTCAACCTTGTAGAAGGCGGTGGCTTAAGAGGTACCGCATTGGGTTTGAATCAGCCACTACTCGAGTATGGTTGGCAATGATGTAGTGGTGCAATTTTTAAGCCAAGAAGACGACGGCTAGGAATAGTTTCTCCTTAGGTGAATATCATAGTGGGGGTCCTGTTAGCCTCTGACTAATGTAGTAAATCATGTTCTCATGGCAAGCATCATCTTCTTGGACTAGGACTCCAGCAATGGCATTTATTGAGGCCGACACATAAAGGATGAAGTCTCGAGTGAAATCTGGTGGTGAGAGTAATGTTGCAGAAGCTAGGGCTTGTTTGAGTGCCTCGAATGATTCTTGTGCTTGCTGGTCCCAAACAAAGGGGATTTTTGTATGAAGCAAGCAGATGAATCCATAGGATTTTGTTGCATATTCTAGCACAAAGCCGAGAAGGAAGTTGGCCTTGCCTTGTAGGCTTTGTATTTGGTGCCGATTTCTTGGGGGAGGAAGATCAAGGATGGCTTGAACTTTGAGGGGATCTACCATTATCCCTTTGTGGAAGACGATAGATCCGAGTAAATGGCCTGCTGGGACACAGAAAACTCACTTGAGGTGGTTTAGATAGATGTTGTACTTGCAGTAACATAAAAAGACTTGCCGCAAATTGTCTATATGTTGTGCTTGTTTTCATGATCGAGCGGTGAGATCGTCCAAGTAGACCAAGATGATGTGAACTAAATCGTGGAAACAATATGTCATGGCGCACTGGAAGGTGGCTCCAGCATTTTTAAGGCCAAAGGGAATGACTCGGTAGGAAAATGTGCCCCATGGGGTTGTGAATGCCATTTTGTAATGGTCTTCTTTCTGGATTTGGATCTGGTTGTATCCGAAAAAACTGTCCATGAAGGAGAAGGCCTCATGTCTGGCACATACATCGATGATCTGGTCGATGAACGGTGTGGGGAAGTTGTCTTTGGGACATGCCCCATTGAGATTGTGGAATTCTATGCAAACGCGAATGGTACCTTGTTTTTTATTCACAGGAACAGGATTAGAAACCCAAGTTGTATATGCAATGGGATAAATGAAGCCAACTGTGTGCAGCTTCTCTATCTCAGCTTTCACCATAGCCACTTTGAATGGATGGATGGGCCACTGCTTTTGGTATACAGGTGCCACATCAGGCCATGTGTCGATGTGGTGTTCCATGATGGATGGATCTAAGCCGGGTATTTTAGTGTATGGCCAGGTGAAGATGTCGTAGAATTATTGGAAGAGAGTGGTGTAGGCATCAACCTCTTCCAGGGAGCAAGATGCCCCCAGCATGATTTCTTCAAGGATCTCATAGTTGGTTGAGATGTCAATTTTAATTGTTGGTGAAATGTTTTCCATGTTCCCTTCTTCGAAGGCATCAGGTGCTGGGATTGGGTTCTTGAACCAGTCAACCTTCCCATGGATGAAATCTTTGGTCTCCATGGAAAACTGGTTAGACTGTGACACAAGCTCTTCTGGGAAAAAGAACAAGCGATGGTGCATGTTGTCCCATGGGTATTCCGGGGTAGTCAGAGCTTCAAGGATCTCCTCATCGTTGTTGAAGCAATGAAGTGATAGGTCTGAAGGACCATCATTGGATATGGGAGTGAGTTGGTCGGGGGAACTAGACATCATGTAAATGGACATGGTGTCGAACAAAGGAGGTGGTGGTGGGTGAACTTCTTTGATCAAGGTGATCTCAGACTCAAGGGAATGGTGACGGAGGTCAGCGAGAGCCATTCAAAATTCAGGCAGGTCTTGCCAATGGTGGGAGTAATTCCCATACAAGCTGCAAAAGGTGCAAGCATGGTTTGTCCTCAATGCCTTGTTCTTTACTACTGGCATGGTTAGGAGTTCAACCACAAGGATGTTTTCATTAATGTCCATGGCATCCAGATGCGCACGGATCACTGGAATTTTAGGGAAATCCTAAGTTGGATGGCCTTGTTGTTCGCAGAAGACACAAGGTGGGATTTGTTGTGATTCTGTGGTGGCTTTGGTGTTCTTTCCCCTGGCCCTTTTAGGTTGGGGTGGTGCAGGTGTGGGTGTGGCGGTTGGCCTATACGGACCGGGTAGTGGGTGAGACTCAACCATAATAGGTTGTACCGGAGTTAACACAACCTGGGGCATTGGTGGTTGAGCAGGTGGATTCGAATACCACACTGGGATCCCCAACGTAAAGTTGGGTAGGATTAAGGTGGCCATGGCCTTCTTGCTCATGACACCGGGTGGGGGAAAGAGGAAGGGAGTTGTATGGACCAGAGATGAGCCCACATAACTCCCAGCTGGTTGCATGTGGGGGTGAGGTTGTGCTTGCGGCTGCAGGTAATGATGCTGCTGCGGGTGATGTTGCAGCTGCTATTGGTGTTGCAGCTACAGATGATGTTGTGGTTGTGGTCAGGGCTGCGGCTGTGGTTGTTGTTTGGGTACAACGGTGCTTGATGAGACCATGCACAAGTCTGCAATTTTCTTTTGTGTCGATGGTGGTGACACCAACGGGAAAGGAGCCATCATGGTGGGATTGGTAAACAACCTAGGGCCTACATTCAACGGTGGGGAGGTTGGTATGTTTTCAACCACAGTGTTGGTTGCAGGGATGAAGTTAGCATGTGCGGTCGCCTCTTGCGTCTCGGTGGTGGTTATGGTAGGGATAACATTGGCAGGCGCTGTTAACCCTTGTGGATCATGGTAGGTGAGCTGGTCAACCGTCACAATCTTCCCTTCATGGGGGAACATCATGAGGCAGAAGAGAGTTGACACTATAGCTCGCATGGCGTACATGTAACTCCTCCAGAGGAGGAGGTTGTAATCTAGTTGAGTGTTGATGACCTCAATGTAAATCATGACTGTCTTCTCGGCTAACGTGATGGGGACATGAGGGAGGATTCCTTGGGCTTTAGTGGGGTGTCCATCATAAGCCCACAGAGTCATGGAAGATGGTTGTATAATTGGTGATCCAAGCTTCTACCAAACCAAGGTAGACATGACGCATGTGGATGCCCCCTCATCCACTATGCATCGGTGCACAACCAAGTTTCGGATGGACATCGAGATTTGGAAGGCGATAGTGGAGGGCTTGCGTGGCTCTCCATTTTCTATGTCAAAGGTGATGAGCTTGGAATCAGAGGGTTCTACTACCCCTAGAGCAGCTAGTAAGGATTTCCACTGTGTTGGGCACGTTTTAAGTACCTCAAGAGCGGACATGGCAGTTGGCGTTTGGGCCAAATCATCCACAATGCTATAGCTGACTGCAGCTCTAGCTGTGGCATTATTGGCGATTCTGTGTATGGGGGGGGCGTGGGAATGGGGGTAACTGGAGAGGTAGGTTTGTTGTTTTAGACATATATGTTGTTGTTGAGTCAATAGGTTTAGTAGGGGTACCGTAGTGGTTTCGTCTAGTTTGTAAGTTGAACTCTTCAGTGGTCATGGTCATCAGGTGGTGGACACCTATTTTGGCCATGAGTGGTGCCCTCGAATCGTTGGGATTGGCCTGGGGAGGGGTAGAAGTTTCCACCAATCCTTGGACTGGTAGTGGGCTTTGAAGCACCATAGGAGGAGGTCCTTGTGGTGCTGGGTTAGGTTGTGCTTGGTTTGTGGCGTTGGAAGCCTGTTGGGCCTCGTTTCGAATTGCCTGCTTGGTGTTACCCATGAGGGGGCACTCAAATGTATATTTCCCATAGACCTCACAGAGTGTGCATGGTTGGTTTGTGCGCAATGGGGCATTGCATATTGGTGCATTTGGTCATGAGGGGTTCTGGGCTGGCTGATTTGCTGCGGCATTGTTGGGGGGATTCGGTTGTTGACCGCCTCCCTACGGTTGGTTGTTTCCCTGGTTACAGGGCTAGTTGTTTCTAGCTTTCCCTTGTTGATTATTGGGGGCAGGCTGGTTAGGACGGTTTTGTTGTGCGAACACTTGTCCCAACGGTGTGGGTGGAGATAGTGGAGCGAGGACGGGGGCTTGGACTTGTTGCACTGGTGGTGCATGGTATATTTGTGGAGGTGGTGGTGCCACAAATGCGGGAATTTTCCCCACATACTGTTGTGTTGGCCAATCCATGGCCTGAGCCTACAGCGGTGGCACAGGTTGTGCATAAGAGGTTGTTGGCTTGGATTGAGACATCATTCTAGCATAGTTCGGAGCTTTATTTTGATAAGCAACATTAGCCATGTTGCTTGGTTGCGATGTCACGGTAGGTGGTGTAGGTCGAGGCTGTGGTTGTTGGGAGACTGACCCTATGATGCCATCCACTGCATGCGATGCCCCCAGTGCGTCGCGGTAAGAGGTACTTGGACGGGCATCGTCTGGGATGACGGTATACAAGTATCCCGACTGGGCGTAGATGAGGTCAAATTGTTGGGCCTTTAGTATGGCCTCTTCTTCAGATTGGGGACGTTCAGATGCGACGTCCTTTGCGATGGGTAGGAGAAAAGTATTGAGGAACCAATCTAAGAAGATCATGTCATCAAGGTGGATATTCCATAGGCTGCGACACTGCCGCCACTCATGGATATGATCAGTGATGTGAGTGGCAGTGTTTTGGCGATAGGATAGCAGGATCTCCACCCCCTCATCATATCTGACAGGGAGCAGGAAATACTGTAGGAACATGAAGGCTATGGAGTTGAAGTCGAGGTACTTGGCTTGTGGCAGCTCAATGTACCATTTGGCCGCTGCACCTGTAAGGGTGAGTTGGAACAACCTTAGTCTGATGGAGTCTTCTATGATGCTATTGGATGAGCACCATAGATGGAATGTCATTATATGATTTTGGGGACATTCCTCAGCTTTTCCTTCAAAATTTGGGATGTCTGAAGGCAGCTTAGTTGGCATGGGTGGCCAAAAATCTTGGTGACGGATGGGGTCATTTATCAATCTAGCCAGGTCAGGCAAGTTCAAATGAGCCATGAATGGCAGATTTGACCCCAGGTTGATGTGGGATGGGGCTACAATGGGAGTGGGGTTTGCAGGTGCATAATGCATATGCATCGCTGGGGGTGCTTGTGCTGGCACCATGGCAGATGGGCCAATTCCCCCAAGTGCTATGTGGGGGGTGGTATGGGTGGTGGGGGAATTGCCCCCATGTGTGACAATAGGGGCAATGTAGGTGGATGGTGCACTACCCCCTTGTGTGGCAGGGGGGGCAGTGTGTGTGGAGGGCCTGCTGCCCCCATGTGTTACCACTGGGCCAGCCTGGTTGGTCACTATGGGTGGTGGCAATTAGCTAATGACAGTCTGCATGACTATTCTTGGGCCACATGCCAAGTTGTGGGTGATAGGTTGTGATGTGGACATGGGTCCACTTGCTAGGGTTAGGCCAGGAAATGGATCCGGGTTTGCACTAGCCACATGGCTTGATGGTGCAGTGTGGAATTCTGGTTCAGACTGATATGGGTCTGAATCATAATCATAGGTTGTGTGGCCTTCTCATGGTGTGGGAGATCGTTGAGAATGGCTATGGAGGTGCCGATTGAGTGTTCCAAATGGTGGTGGTTCACCTCTTAGGCGTGAGGAAGATCGTGGAGGATCAATTGTGTTTGCTTGTGTGTATGAAACTAGTGGGTATGAAACTTGGACCCTAGTTTCAATGAATTCCTACTGGCTGAAGGTGGTCTCTAGGCCACCAATACTGCCAAAAGACAATGCTTGGCTTGTTCCTCACGGGTAACTCTACTCAATCGGAAGGGGTCGTTGACCGCTTTGCTTAGCAATTCCTCTCAGCGGCCAGCTACTTTGGGGTTCTTATGGTACTCCTCACAATGATTTTCTAGGAAAAGCCGAAGTACTTCCCACAGTTGTAGCAGTTAGGGACTTATGTCCTCAAAGATTGCAGAGTTGATTGAACTTAGTGTAAATTTGGTAATTTTTAAGGCTCCCTCAGCGTCATGAACTAAGTTGGGTTAATTATGTGGTATGGTGTGTTGGTTTGCTTGCTTGTTCTGGTATTTGGTTTGCAATATGGTTTATGAATTCATGGTAGAGATGACATCATGGTTTTGTATGAAAAAATGAACAGAATTTTGTAAGCAAATATGAACCCTGAATTATTAGCCTAACTAAGTGTCTACCTCTCAGTGGTATTCTTCTTCAACCAAGAGAAGGTGCTGGGCTCTCAACAAAATGGGACTAAGCCCATCCATAGATCCTCAGGTCACCTTCGAAGTGCTAGGTTGGTCAAGCAGGGATGATGCTTAGTGCCATGAGAAGCCCTCCTTCTCTGCCCCCCATACCTTCCAGGTCACCTGGTTTTAATGGTTTGGGAAAAATGCCATGGAGTGCCTAGATTTATACGAGTTGTCCCTTCGTCATATCCCAGAATACCCCAGAGGGTGATGACTGGGTAGAGGAGGAAGGGGGCATCAAGATGGTTAATTTTATGTTACTTTTAGTTAGGCTAATTCATTTTATTGAACCTTAGTGATTGGATTAGCATATACACATTGTTCATTGATTTATTTGCAAAAATTGAAAACTGAAATAAACAGAGACCTGTAATGGTGGACAGAGGTGGATGGGCTGCACTAAAATTCCTATAAAACTAGAAATTGCTGCTAATTAAACTGAAAAACAACTTCTATGTGACAGGCCGCACATTTCTGACCAAATCCCGTGAGGGGGCCGCGAGATTTTCCTAGAAATGAGCGAAGGCGTTGCACAAAATGCCAAAACAGCCACAACTTGAGCTCTTGGGATGAATTCATCCCTGTCTAAGGATTAAGTGTGCCCTGGTCACATCTATCTACCAATTAAGTGTGCCTTCCCTCACCTTTTCCCCTGATAAGAGTGACCTGCTCTGGAAAGGGGTGTTTTTGGTGCTGCAGGGTCAGATCTAGCCAACAGTAACTGGTACTGGGTCAGTCTAACTCGGATCGGCCTAGGAAAGGCTTTGGCACTGACAGAAAACAAGAAATAAAGCAGATTTAAATAGATCTAACAGAACATTTTTGAAAACTAGGGTAAAAACTAAAAAACTTGAAAAACTTGAAATTTTTTCCTAGGGATCCTATGGGATCGACCCAGGGGAGTCGCCAAAGCTATAGTGAATATTTCTCCTCACTACCAGAGCAGGAATGAATTCCTTGTGCCAATAGGGCACACGGGTAGGTTCCTACTCTTTGAAAACAGGAAAAAACGGAATGAAAATAGCATAAACAGAACAGTGAAATAAACTAAGCTAACCCAAGCAAATGGCTACAACTATAAACTAGATCTATGAGATGATAACAGAAAGAAAGATGGAGATGAATCCTTTGTGAACCCATCTGCAGAAAATGGGTTAGGGTTCCACCTCCTTGAAACCTGCGAACAACCTAAGCTACTACAATGGCAAACCTGCAAACAATGTCAATGAAAAACCTGCAAATAGAAATGGGGGTTAGAAAGAAAACAAGTAAACAAACATGAAAAGAAATTATACCTCACTTAGGTGGAAATGGGCCACCATGCCCTAGCTCATGGGAGCACCTCTCTCTTGGATGGGAAGCAATGTCTTGATGAGATGGAGATGGAGGTGGGTGGTTTGAGAGCAAAAGGTCTCAAAGCATCCACAGGAAGCATAACAATAGGAAAGTGAGGATTCTTTTGAGAGCGACCCCCCACCTTCCTTTTATAGCTTTTCCAAGGGATTTTAGGGTTTTAAGCCCTTGGTCAAGGATTTAGCCCCTTTTTTGGGCCTTTAGCCCCTTTCTCCCTAACTTTAGCCCTTTTCAGGGTTTTAGCCCCTTTTTGAGGGCTTTAGCTCCTAGGGGTCTATTTTGGGCTCTTTTTTGGGGGTTTTATCCCTTTTTCTTCATCCTTGGGCTCTTTTGGAGGTGTGGGGGTCAAATGGAAGGTCATGGAAGGTCTTATGGAGTGAAATGAGTGTTGTGAGATGGTGTCCTTGGGTGGTGTAGGCCATTGAGAGTTGTGTGGGAGATTTTTGGGTTAACACAACTCATTATGGTGGAGAAAGGATTAATGTAGGATAAGTTATCATTTTGATAATTGATGTCATTGAACCACATTTGATTGTGGAAGATGTTGACGAAGGAGACTTACATCCATGGAAGATCATAGATTTGAGGCATAACAAAGATAAATCAAAATCTTGAAGCACATGTTAAGTGTTTTTGATAGTACATTGCTTGTGTTTTTGAGCATATACTAAGTTTGTTTAATTTGTTGTATAGGTGCAAATGTCTCTTCTGCATTTTCGATTGGAGACAAGGT
Organism: Pseudotsuga menziesii; assembly: GCA_001517045.1. Lineage (NCBI taxonomy): Eukaryota > Viridiplantae > Streptophyta > Pinopsida > Pinales > Pinaceae > Pseudotsuga > Pseudotsuga menziesii. Next base: position 23,261 of record LPNX011141135.1, on the reverse strand, counting down.
AGATCTTTTGCAATGTGGAGTGAAGGTGGGTGAAGGCTCCATATTCAATACAAAGATTGGTAATAAGATGCATGGAAGGATGGTAAATAAAGGATCCATAGTGGTTAACATTGAGAAGGTGTTAAAACATGATGCTCTTTTGCCACATCCAACACGATTTGAGAATACACTAGGGGGTGCATTGGGATCTTATGAGATTTGGCCAGAATAAGATTTGGAACCTCATTGTCATGATCATATAGTAAATAATCCCCAAGATAGGCTTATATTCACATTTAAAAATGTTTCTCTTACACATGAATGCACGAGAACAAGCATGTGCATTCCCAAGGGCATCATAGTTAATGTCTGTGATGATGACATGGTTGAGGGTGAAATACTAAGTTTGTTTAATTTGTTGTATAGGTGCAGATGTCTCTTTTGCATTTTCTATTGGAGACAAGGTAGATCTTTTGCGATGTGGAGTGAAGGTGGGTGAAGGATCCATATTCAATAGAAAGATTGGTAATAAGGTGCATGGAAGGATGGTAAATAAAGGATCCATAATGGTTAACATTGAGAAGGTGTTAAAACATGATGCTATTTTTCCACATCCAACACGATTTGAGAATACACTAGGGGGTGCATTGGGATCATATGAGATTTGGCCAAAATAAGATTTGGAACCTCATTGTCATGATCATCCAGTAAATACTCCCCAAGATAGGCTTAGATTCACATATAAAAATGTTTCTCTTACACATGAATGCACGGGAACAAGCATGTGCATTGCCAAAGGAATCATAGTTAATGTCCATGAGGATGACATGGTTGAGGGTGAAATACTAAGTTTGTTTAATTTGTTGTATAGGTGCAGATGTCTCTTTTGCATTTTCTATTGGAGACAAGGTAGATCTTTTGCAATGTGGAGTGAAGGTGGGTGAAGGCTCCATATTCAATACAAAGATTGGTAATAAGGTGCATGGAAGGATGGTAAATAAAGGATCCATAGTGTTTAAAATTGAGAAGGTGTTAAAACATTATGCTCTTTTGCCACATTCAACATGATTTGAGAATACACTAGGGGGTGCATTGGGATCTTATGAGATTTGGGCAGAATAAGATTTGGAACCTCCATTAGAGGAAATTTGGGGTCTTAAATGGGCCTCCTAAGGAAAATAATAAAATAATACTTAAAATAATAAAATAATAGTTATTAATTTTGGAGGAAGAATGAAAAAAACAGCTTTTTGTGTTCATATTTTCGACATATTTGGCAGTGTTTTTACTCAAATTATGAGTAGGAGAGCTCGTTGGATGTGGAATTCAATTCTGCATCCAACGAGTACCCACACTACATACTTTTGATGGACCCCGCTACCAGAAGAATAAGAAATACCTGAAAAAACATGACGATGACATCATTATCACGTTTTTTCAAGTATTTCTTGTTTTGGCGGTAGCGGGGTCTGTCAAAAGTATATAGTGTGGGTACTAATTGGATGTGGAATTGAACTCCACATCCAACGAGCTCTCCCACTTGAAATTTGAGTAAAAACATATGGAGATATGTCGAAAATACAAACAAAAAAGGTAGTTTTATTTTATGACAAATATGTCAATTCAACCATTATGGTTGACTCATTTTATTGAAATTCTATTGGTTCTGGAATTCCAACTCACAAAATTTATTATTGGCGCGTTTTCTTATAAGTCCCATTTTAGACCCCAAATTTCCTCTAATGATTATCACGATCATCGAGTAAATACTCCCCAAGATAGGCTTACATTCACATGTAAAAATGTTTCTCTTACACATGAATGCACATGAACAAGCATGTGCATTGCCAAAGGCATCATAGTTAATGTTCGTGAGGATGACATTGTTGAGGGTGAAATGTTAGGTGACAAAGCATTCGGTGTTTTTGTTGAAGACATAGATAGAAATTGTGAAAAATGTAGGATTGGGGATAAGTCTATACATTGTTTGGTTAGATGGCCAATAAATAAATTGGTGGACAATGAAGGTGAGATTTTAAGGGTGAATGAAAATTTCAAGGAGGCACCCAAGGAAATGGCAGTATGCGATCTTATAAAGGACACAAGTCCCTTAGACACATGGGATGGTGATCTTTATAATGAAAAAAATCCAGACTCAATTGCTATGCACATAACGAGGCCATATAAAAGGATTAAACGAGTTGTGGCTAAAAAAAAAGTTGGAAAACTTTCAAATATAGAGAGATGAAGAGAAAGAAATCCGACTTTTGGTAGCGGATGAATGTTACAAACAAAATTGTCTTCAACATGTGGATAGGAAATCCATTGCGACTGCTAGAAGGGGTATGAAACTCTTAAAAAAATGGCATTAGGGAATTTGTCTTGAATTCATTCATTTCTAACACAATCATGTCAAAGAGCGATGGCCATGGCCTACCTCCCACTGTTAGGAAAGTAAAGGACATGAGGTTTAATGGAGATATTATTTGTAAGAAATCATGGTACAAGATACATAATATTCCTTAAATCACCTTCTATACTTACGAACATAATTTCCAACAAGGACATGTCAAAGGAATTCATGGTAACACCAACAAATGCGAACCACCTGCACATACTGTGGCAACCATAGAAATATTGCACAAAATTGTAATGGATAATTCATATTTTTCATTGAACCAAAAAGTTGAAGAAGATGGAATGTCTCCTCCTTTAAGATTGCTGCCATCAACGTACACCCAAAGTTCTTTGTTAAAATAGATCAATGAGGCTCTTCAAGAGCTCAATTTTCCATCAATATCACATCCAACAATGAGCAAGATTTGGAATACTCATTTTCCAGATGTGGCATTCTCAAAGAACACTAACTTTAGTAAATGTAGTGAATGTATCATGTTGAAATAACAGATGAAGACATCGACTAGAAAAGAGTTGGAAGAAAAGGAACGAGCTAAACTGAAGAAACATAACAAGATTGTTATGTGTGGAAGATATTGCTACTATGCCCACATAATTATGTCAGAGCGGTATCCAAAGGAATACTTGAGCATTACCATGATAAAATGGACAAAACAAAGACTTCAATCCCAAGATTACATGTGAAATCAAAATCTATTGCAGGAAAAAACTTGGGTTTGTCGTTGACAGGTATGCTAACACATGGGCATAACACAAGAGGTTTTGGTCATTTATCCCTACCATTTGTACACATGGGATCACAATTTACCATTACATGTCTTGAAAATTGCTTGAGGGGCCTTGAAGACCCACACCTTGATATGTATGGTGATTTGCTTAATGAGAGTGGAAGTTCAAGAAACCCACTTTCAAATGCATTACTTCAAAATTCTATTTACTCAAAATGTAGAGTGTACAAGGATGATTTCATATCTTTAAATGGAAGCTCAAAAAATCAAAATCTTGATTTTAAACCTCGTCCTCCACATTTTTTGTTACAGTTGGACAATGCAGCTAGTGATAATAAGAATCATTATGTTTTCATGTTTCTATCACTATTAACTGCGCTTGGTGTCTTCATTACTATTGAGGTTGGGTTCTTGCTTGTGGGGCACACCCTTGAAGACATAGATGGAACTTACGGAAGAATGTTTTCCAACTTGAAAATTAAGGATATATATTCTTTACCTGAGACGATGGATACATATCGCACAATAGAAGAAAAACAGGTGTTTCCACCTAAACTTATTGACAAAGTGTATGACTTCAAAATTTTTCTTAACGGGTACATCAATGAGGGGAAAAATGCATTAGTTGGACATCTTAATTTCCAGTACTTCCAATTTCTTGTACTCAATGATGTTCCCATTATGAGGTATAAAGAATCCATCAGAGACATTGAGTGGTCAGAACCAATTGAGTTGTGAAATATAGACAATGAAGGTCGACATATATTTCCCACAGGGAAGCCATCTTTCTTACGTCCCAAAGACAATGATGTTTATTTAAAAGAACTAAAGGAAGGAATAACATCATACATAAAAATGTGGAAAGAGGCTATTGGCAATGAGAATTCACCAATTGTTATAGAGGAATGGAATAAAAAACTAGATTATTGGAAAAGAGTTCTTGATACATTAGATGGAATCTACAATGACCATACACCCTTGGATGAAAGTGATTCTTCTTTTGATGATTTTTGGCCCAAGATGAGGAAAAATGTTAACGTTGATGGTAATGCACTCCATGCAATATCAAGTATTATGTATGGGGATTTTGATAATGTGATAGATGAACCGATATATGTTGGACCCAAGTGCAACAAGCCAAAGCCAACATTCGATCCTAGAATTGATGTTGAGAAATGAAAGATGTTGCTTGTTAGATCAGGAAATGAGGATGAAGGAGAGATGATTTGGATGGAAAAATCCACCTCAGATATCTTCTAGGATGATGACAGGAGACCCTTCATGTAAATATTGATTGGTGGCAGCCTAGCTTGGGGAAATACAAGGGAAAAATTTTAGAACAATATTGGGTACCAAATCGTGATGACACAAAACTTGGATCTATTCCAATTAATACCATAGTTTGGGCATGGATGCCAAAGAAAGAAGATTGCAGGAAGACCAAGATAAATAAATGTGGTGTACAAGTTGTACTTGATCTACTTGAGCGGATATAACGAGATTAGGTGGAGATGATTCATGAATGTAAATTTGATTTTTGAATGACTTTTAGTATACATGAAGAAACATTTTTAAATGTTTGTAGTATAATAAATACTCTTCAAGCTACTTTTTGAGGAATTTTATATTATTTACTGCATATATGAATATTTCACTTCAAGTTCAATGTTAATTCATGTGATGATACTGTATGTGAATTAGATAACACCATTCAAATTTTAACTTTCCAATTTGTCTTTTAGATCAACACAACATCTCACAATATCAAATGTGCATAATTATATTCATTAATGCATGTACAAAACCCTTACCTTATTTATTATTAGCTTTTGCTCATTCTCTTCAATACCACTTTGAGCTTTTCATTTTTTTCCCTTGATGATTGGTGGAGTGTCCACTCGAAATGTAGGGACATTTCAATACACAATTTAATTCCATAAAATATCTTTGTAATTTTGCTTTTTGATTCATGAATGTAATTTTGCTTTTTGAATGACTAATTAATATACATGAAGAAAAAGCTGTCAATGTTTGTAGTATATCAAATATTCTCTTCAAGCTACCTTTTGAGGAATTTTATATTATTTGCTACATATATGAAAATTTTGGTTCAACTTCAATGTTAAGTCATGTGATGATACTTTATGCGAATGCACCTTAAAACATATTATAGACTTGCTTTGTGAATAAATGTAAGGAACCAACAATAAGGTTTGAAGTGAGTTTTCCCTATTATCCGTTATTATAGTTGATATAAATTTAATTGTACTACTATGTTGCATTCAAATTCATAATTATATTTTCTCGTGTAGACTTTAAAGTGGTGCCAAATTTGTACTAGTATATTAACTTATACTCAATAAATACAGTACTAACATTTTGAGTGTGCAGGTTTTATCGGTTGTCATCATTGTGATTAATTTTCTGGATTAAATCATGTGAATGTTTTTTAGACCAATGTTTTAAGTAGACACTCCACCCATGCTTGTTACGAGAACCATGAAAAACTCATTGTGGACTGAAAAGATTTCACATAACTTAATCCATAAAATCAATCATTAAGTAGTAACATCATGTTAGATTTAATTAATGTTAGACATTATCATCAAATACATTGCATCATAAATACAATTTAATCCAAGTGAGATTTAATGCTGATCGCAATGTACTGCATGTAATATAAGTATTATGGATGTAGATTTTGATAATGTGATGGATGAACTGGTATATGTTGGACCCAAGTGCAACAAGCTAAAGCCAAGATTCAATCCTATGATTGAAGTTGAGAAATGAAAGATTTTTCTAGTTAGATCATGAACTGAGGATGAAGGAGAGATGATTTGGATGGCAAAAACCACCTCATATATCTTCCAGAATGATGAAAGTGAGACTCTTCATGTAAAGGTTGATTGATGGAAGCCTAGTTTAGGGAAATACAAGGGAAAATTTTAGAACAATATTGGGTACCAAACCTTGATGGCACATGACTTGGATCTATTCCAATTAATACCATAGTTTGGGCATGGATGCAAAAGAAAGAAGATTGCAGGAAGACCACGATAAATAAATGTGGTGTACAAGTTGTAATTGATTTGCTTGACCGAATATAAGGAGATTAGGTGGAGATGATTCATGAATGTAATTTTCTCTTTGAACAAGTTATTAATATACAAGAAGAAACACTTTTCAATGTTTGTTGTATAGCAAATATTCTCTTCAAGCCTTTTTTTGAGGAATTTTATATTATTTACTAATATGAAAATTTTGGTTCAACTTCTATGTTAATTCATATGATGGTACTTTATGTGAATTAGAAAACACCATTCAATTTTTAACTTTTCTATTTATTTTTTACATAAACTCAACATGTGACTATATCAAATGTGCATAATCATATTCAATAATGAACCTTAAAACATCTTCTAGACTTCCTCTGTGAATAAATGTAAGGCACTTGCAATAAGGTTTGAAGTGACTTTTCCCTATTATTTGTTATTATAATTGATATAAATTTAGTTGTTCTACTCTGTTGCATTCTAATTAATATTATATTTTCTTCTGTAGACTTTAAAGTGGTGTGGACTTTATGCTAGTGCAATATCTTATACTAAACAAAGACAAAGTAGTAACATTTTCAAAGTGTAGGCTTTCAGAGTTTGTCATCATTGTGAATGATTTTCTGGATTAAGTTGTCAGTGAGTTTTTCAAACCAACATTTCAAGTGGGCACTCCATGCATGATCGTCGAGGGAACAATGTAAAATCCATTATGGTTTGAAAAGCTTTCACATAGCTTAATCCCGAAAATCAATAGCCAAGTATTAACATTTAATGTCAATATTGCATAAGTTAATAATAGTCACAACACAATATTAATATGTTGTTAAATAACTTTATATTATGTAAGAAATTTCTTACACAACTTATTAATACTTCACTAGTCAAATATTGGTGACTTTTGTTTTAATACGTAAATATAAATATTAATGATAATCAAAGTATATCATTAAATGCATTTATAAGTAAAATTTCTCACATAAATATGTTATTCATAAAATCAACGTTCATTAACTTAGTTTTTACTGCACAACCACCACCACCAACAATAATAATAAATTATGTCTATATTCTAATTCATAATTTATTTTAATCATTACTAAGATAAAACCTTATTTACTCTAAGTAATAAAATATTTTCTCTTGTCCACTATCAAGTGGTGCCAACTTCCAAAAATAAAACATCATACTCAAAAAAGACTTAGACTTGCTATGATAACTCAACCTAGACACATTAGTTAACATAATTTTAATTAAATGAAATTCCAAGATAATAATAGCAATAAACATTGAATATTAATGTCATTAAATAACTTTAATAATAATATGTAAAAAAATCTTCTGCAATCTGTTTTTCATGATATAATCATTGATCAACTTAACTTTTATTAGAAAATATAAATAATAGTAATATAAATAAATTATATTTCTATTCTAACGTATAGTTGATTTTGATCGTTAAAATAATAAACTTAGTTTTTATTTTCACTTGCAACATAGAACATGATACTCAAGACATACAATATATATTACAGCATGATACTCAACACATACAATATTACTTGCTATGTCAAAAATTAAAATTGTTATAGTAACAATCACATTTGTATTATGTCATTAAATAGTTTTTAAATGGGCCATTCTAAAATTGTGCCAACCTTCTACTAGTAAAGGAACTCAACACCAACAATGTACTAGTTACCATATCAAATTATAATTTAATTGCTTAATCATAGTAACATATACAACATTAATGTCATTACATAAACTTAATCAACTTACCATTTAATACAAACTATAGATAATATTAATAGAAATTATGTAAGGAATCAAAGTCTAAGAATTTCATCATTTTTAAAGAATCAAAGTCTAACATTTTCATCATTTTGATTTGTCACAGAGGATTAGAAAAGTGTAATCTATGTGTTAACACAGTGCCTCTCCCCTCATGTTGTAAATGGTGCTAGCTCAATGGAAGAGCACCTGCATTACAAGTAGGACGATGGTGGTTTGATTCCTCCATGCCCTAACATAAATTAATAGATGATATAAAATCTTAATGATAATATCAATATTGTAAGATATCTATATTTTCAATATAAATATGCTCTTTTCAATTAAACACATTGTTCAAATACTTCATAAATAAATAATGAACACTTGCAATAATTAGTTTAGTTGGTTTTCCCCCTTTCCTCTTATATATGAAAAAAATCAAACTGTACTGCACTAATGCTATTCTAGTTCATAATTGACTTTGATTATTAAAACAATTAATTTTAATAAATAAGGGAGGTTTTACTAACATCAATATCATTAAATAAATTTATAGGTAAGAAATTTCTCACGTTAATCTATTATTCATAAAGTAAACATTCATCAACTTAGTTTTTAATACACTACCACTACCAAAAACAATAATAATAAATTATGTTCTTATTTTAATTCATAATTTATTTTAATCATTACAAGGGTAAAACTTATACTTTAAAATCATAAAATATTTTCTAGTTTTGATTATAAGTGGTGCCAACTTTCAAAAGTAAAACAACATACTCAACAAAGACAAAATTAATTACTATGACAATATTTATAATGGTTGCAGTAACAAATACAATGTTGGTATTACGTCATAAAATAATTTAATACAAACTATAAATAATATTAATAGAAATTATGTAAGAATTCAAAGGCTATGACTTTCCTCATTTTGAAAGAGCTCAATCTAGCGGAAGTTCTAAATTCTAGATCCACTAAATAATTACAAATTTAATGAAATATATGTTCCTAACTTAGGAACCTAAATTAATTAAATGGGTCCACTAGTGCAATTGGTTCCACATGGCCCAATGGTGCCACATGTACCAGTCATTGAAGTGTGAGGGACACTGCTAGAGGTTAACTGCCACTTACTGCATGTTCATGCATCAGTTAGGGCGCCTCCTAGACAAATACCTGCATTTTAGGAGCAACTGGGAGTATCGGCACCAACCTACTTCAGTCAGTTGGTGTTAGCACTAGTTAAGTTTTAGTTATCCCTCAGTTACAATCAGTTACTTCACAGTCAGTTAGGCTAGCGCTACTAATGCATGGAGAATGCATGGTTGCATGGGGAGGAGCACTTTTCCTACCTACCTCACTCTCAGTTGCACTGAGTTAACTAGTTGTTACTGCATGCTGGAGTTATTGGTCATCGAGGAGTTGTCTATTTGGACTCCGACATTGATTGGGAGACCTTGAGTTAAATATTCAGTTAGATACAGTCTTATCCACTTGGAGGATTCGAATTCATTACACATGCATTCAAATTCTACCTATTTGTAATCTATTGTACACCGGATATTATTATGATGAATATACTGTAAATTCCTAAGCAATACTTGTCCATTTCTTGTGTGGTTTGTCTTGTTGGATTTGTATTTTCATTCTCCATTCAATTTCTGTAACATAATCAGAATTATTTACCTAAACATATAAATGGAAATCAAATTCTAACAAAAAGGTCCATTCTCAGCAGGGCCTAAAAAAACTACACCTAAGGTTCTTTCATACTCATCTAATGGATCATGTCTAAATGATGCCACAAATGAACCGTGTTGTTGTAAAATGCATGTAAGATGTGATATGGCATTACCTATGTAAGTTAGGCGATCTAATAGTTAAGGTGTCTATGGGGGGGTTAGGTGTATTCCTAGGAGTAGGTGGTCCTCTTAGTAGATTACACCATGTTGTTTGTCGATCATGGTAAGAGCCAAGTCCAATCCCAGAAAACTCACCAATGTCAAAATATTTCACATGGAGACCCAATACGAACTCAACATATAGTTTCCAAAGAAAATATAATGAAACCCTTGTATTGTTGCAAGGATATTTATTAAAAAACATAAACCAATGAATCATCTTGTTTTGTTTCCATTGATCGTATGTGCACCAATCCATGCAAAGGCTCCTCTTGCACAGATAAGGGGGTTAGTTAGTTATAGGTTCAATGAAAAATAAAACAATCATATGTTTTGTAATTCTTAAATCTTTGTGTTGAGGCCTGGAAATTCGCAGGCAACAACATCAACGAATTCTCCCCAGTAAACGTTCTCAACTAGCCCGTGACTATTTAGTGTAGGGAATCTGTCCAGTTTGCGGTCCGGCTACCATAGGTCAAGTAACAAAAATAAAAGGTTTTATCGGTTGAGGCTTGGTCCACCGTATATATTTTTGTATTTTTTGATTGTAAGTATGATATGAAAGTGCCTACCTAACATGCAGATTGATTGAGAATGCAAGGACTGTTCACAATGTGATGCGTAGGTTCTTACCTCTCATCTTAAACTCTCTCACATCTAAATCACACATAACTAGAAAATAAATACTAACTAAGCTATCTCTAGAGAGCTAGATATTAATTCATGAGTAATGTAATACTGTTCACATGTTACAGCAAATCACAGATATTTGTTCCAAGGACCAAACACATAAGCATGAATAAAGATATACATGACAAGATAGCTCATCAATAGTTAAAACCTCCATTACTCATAGTGGAAAATATCACAGAATATACTAGAGAACATTTAGGCAAGAACATAGGTTCAGAAAGTTAGAACGCTCTCACAGTTAATGAAACAGAGTCGAAAATGAAATAGTTCCCCTTCAACATTGTTCATTTTATCACATTTGAACATTTCACATAGCACCTTCTCCAACAGGCCAAATTTGCAATTTATTATTGTAAAACGAAGTAGTTCCTCTTACAAACAATAGTTCACAAGTTTTTCCAGGGAAAAAAGCCCTTGTAAACTCCCGCTTTCCTATATTTAAACCAAATCAGCCAACCCCTTGGGCTGCCCCAACCGTGTGACCTTTGGGCTCCTCAAAACCGTCTAATATCACCATTTTGTCTTTTCCGTGAGTACTCATGATTCACTTCATGCGTTACATTTTCAGATTTCAACTTATGAGTACTTAACAAAACCGGATCCGCTCGGCAACTGACGGATATTTCCAAGCCCGGGATTTTGTCACCATTGATTCTACCTTGTCTTTCATTTGTCCTCCTTGAGATCCTGTTCATTTCAGTACAAACTCTACTTAACACTGCCCAGCCAACTTTCTGCTGCTTTGTCTCCCAGCAATGCCTTCTCGTAGTAGTAATATGAAAATAAAAGTCTCTTGAGTTCTTTTGCAATTAAATGACATTTATCATTAATTAGGACTGCATCTTTTCAATCAAATTACATCAAAAAACTGAATAGTCATCAAAAGAGGCCCTGTATTGCGCTCTTGTAATTAAAACCTTAACAAGCACCAAAACCACTATCGCCCACACAGGGGTTTAAAAAACTCACATTATGATGCGAAGAAAAAAACTTATCGGCGGCTTAAAACATTAAAACATCAGCCGAGTAGTCTCACTCACAGCCGCATCAGCAGGTCTCAAACAGGCAACGGGCTCCATGAGACCGTTAAGTTTATCGAATTCGGAAGAGCTATAACCCAAACTCTGGGAGGAAAAGTTCCCAGTCGGCGAGTGGAAAGAAATCAACGTCGAAAAATTAGTGCGTTACACAGCCGCAAGGGTGGAGGAGGAAAAGACTACAGACCCTCCGGTCCAAATACACCACGGCGAAAACTAGACAAAGCATCGATAGGCAGAGTAGTTATACGGTGGATACCTAGTTTGCTTGGGAGTCACAAGGGCAGAAAATAAATGAACTACAACTTCCGATCATATAAACAAGTCAAACGATATGATGTGACATCGGAGAAGTCAAGATCCTTCTGCATAATAATCATTGTTCAGTTTCCACAACGGAGGCTCCCTAAGGAAACATGGCTCCAATACGTTGTTTAAATGGCCTTCGAAACAGTGGCTAGCATGAGAAATAAGCTTCCAAGAACAAAGCAAGAAATCACATCTCAAAGGGAAAAAACCAAACTCTAAATTCCTCAACCCACAGCAGTTTCAAACATAAGGAATTTTCCGAAAAGCAAGAAGAGAGTTGACCTCAAAATAGTCCAAAATTATAGCAAAACAAAAAAGAGTTCATGGATCCAAACGATTCTAGGAAATGCTAAAAATTAGCAAGGGGGTCCAAAATTTGAAAATTTGGGGAAACAGTTGCAGCTGCAACAATTGGCGACTACCTGGTGGACCTAGATCTCTAGATGATTATTTCTTGAGTAACAGACTATTTAACAACAAATGAACCTGTTGAATTCTTCCAGATATCTAGATTTCTCAAATGGCAAATATATGTACTTTTAATCATTGATGATAGTCTGATTTAGAAGAGTGGAAACTAGGATTTTCGAGTCAAGATAACTCTTTTGAGGCCAGGAAGATGAATTTCACTTGTTACCTTTGTCTTCAGGTAGCTGCCATCTTGGACACCACAGGATTGTAGCATATGGTAAACAGAAATATTCATTTGTTCCTCATTCCCATGCCATTTTGCACCTTTTGTGCTTTTGAACTTTTGTCCTTTTCATATGAGTCCTCCTGCATGCCTTTCTTTTTGAATTTTGATTCAGGCTCCTCTATCCATAGTGTCCTTTTGTGTGAGAGATGTATTCAATTTTCAGTTCACAGATGGAGAGGAACTTTTGGCTATTTAGTACTTATATGGTTCAGTATTTGTTTTGATACATAATGCTTTCATAGGAGCTTTCGACTCTTATCTGCCTTTTGGCATTCAATTCTTGGCATGGGATCATTTATATATAATATAATGTTTACCCTGCTTCCTTTCCATGGGCCCTTTGCTGTCACTCCCTAGGACATTTTAAATGTGATATGGACGGAGCCTCAAAATATTATTCCAGACCTTTTGATTTTGGTTTATTTTACAAGGATTAAGCAGGACTTCAATGTGTTCATAGCCACTCAGGAAAACTGCTAAAATAGAATAAATTCTTTTAGATAAACAATAATACATAGTCTTATACCTAAGAACTTTAATCATTCCAAAATTCTAATGTTCTCCATGCAACCAAGAGTTTGCCTCCTTTATTGAAATCAGTCAAAATTTAAACCAAAACAAAACAGAACTACATAAATCAAAGTACACGGCCAATTCAAATTATTTATATACAAGATCAAAGAACACAAACAAAACTCAGGAAAAATAAGGTTTGAGAACTAAACCATTTACTGGCAAGTTCTCTTCCCACCCCTGTAAATCTTGCAATTTATAAGTTAAGGGGCCAAGCTTTGCCGCAATCTAGAAAGGACCTACCCACAGCTGTTGAAATTTTGTGTGTTTTCCTTTCTCATCATGGGGGTGGTCCCATTTGAGAACTAGATCTCCCACCTCAAAATCTTTTGTTCCAGCCTTGTGTTTATCAAACCATCTCTTTACTACCTCTTGTTGTTGTTTAAAGCACTCTCTGGCTTTAGATCGAGACTCTTCTGCCTTCAGGAGATTATATATCCTCATTTGCAAGACTTCATTATCTAATCCTCTGGATTCCTGAGCTATTATGGAAGAGGGTAGCATGATATTGGGGGGTAGAGTGGCCTCTTTACCATACACAAGGGTATATGGAGACACCCCTATCCAAGACTTGGGGGTGACTCTATTAGCCCAAAGAGCGTTTGGTAATGCTGAGTGCCAACTCCTCTGATTTTCTATCACCATCTTTTTTAAAATCTTAATCATATTCTTGTTTGTAGATTCAGCTAAACCATTTCCCTGTGGATAGTAATTAGCAGAGTAATGCAACTTAATTCCTTTCTCATGAGCAAAAGCAGTTAATCTAATCGAGGAAAAGTAAGTAGCATTATCAAAAAATAAAGAAATTGGAACTCCAAACCTGGTCATAATATGGTCTTGCAAGAAGTCTATGACCGCATCCTCATTTATTTTGCGCAACGGAATGTCTTCGACCCAGCGAGTGAAGTAGTCGGTTGCTATCAAAATATACTTGTGTTGCAGGGAAGAATTCGGCTTTATCTCCCCAATGATATCCAACACCCATTGCTCAAAAGGCTCTGTTATCATCATAGGATTCAACAGTACTGCTGCTTTAGCTTGTCTTCCACTACACCTTTGACAAATGTCACACTTTCTAACATGGGCGTGTGCATCTTTGAAAAGCGTGGGCCAATAGCATCCGGCTCTGAGAATTTTATGAGCTGTAGTATCTCCGGAAAAATGTCCCCCAGTAGGCCCATCATGTAAATCTGTCATTACCTTATTCACATCTTATTTCTCTAAGCATCTAAGAAGAACTCCATCGTAATTTTTTCTGAATAATATTCCTTCAATAATTTGATATGAGGCTAATTTAAGACGCAGTGCTCTTCTTTGCTTAGAATTCCAATGTTTCGGTAACGATCCTGTCTGAAGGTAATGCACAAGGTCTTGATACCAAGAGTCCAGGGCTGTGAAAAGAGGACATACATCCATCAAATGTAACTCAGCTTCGACTTCCCAGCATGTTCTTCATTGTTTCTACTTTCAGTCATCACTCTGCATAATCCTTGCCCTTTAACTATAGAAACTGGCTTGAATTCGAGGTCATATTCCTGAAGACTTGTTACCCAATTGCCCCTTCTTTCTCCTAACTCCTTCTATACGAAAAGAGACCTCACAGTTGGGTGTGGGATGATTACCTTGGTCTAGTTCCTTAGTATGTATGGCCTGAATTGTTTCACTGCTTTGAACATTGTGTAAGCTTGTTTATCTATAGCTGGGTAATTCAATTCGGCCCCTTGCAGACTAGTGCTCATGAATGATATGGGGAACTCATCTCCCCCATCTTCCTTCTGGGTAAGCACAACTACCAGTGAATCATCAGATGCGAAAGTGTACAAAATAAAATCTTTATCAAAATATGGGCTTTTGAGGGAGGGTGTGTGCGCAACAGCGGTTTTAATCTTACTGAATGCGTTCTCCTCAACATCAGTCCACTTGAATTGTACACTTTGCTTTACCATTTGCTGCAAAGGTTTAACAATTTGAGTGAAATTTGGCACAAACCTTCGCACGAAGTTTATTGTCCCCATAAATGATTGCATGCCCTTTTTATTATGGGGAAAGGGAATCTGTTCAATGGATTTGATCCTTTCTGGGTCTATGGAGATCCCCTTCTTTGAAACCACGTGACCCAGCAACTTACCTTCCATAACAGCAAACACGAACTTCTTGGGGTTTAGTGAGATATCATATTTTCAGTAGCGTTCAAAAATCTGCTTTAGATGAAATGCGTGTCCTTCTCTCTTCTTTGAGAATATCGTGATGTCATCAAGGTATACTACAACACTGCAGCCAATCAAACCGTGGAAAGCTATGTCCATATCCCTATAGAATGTAGCTCCAGCATTTATAAGTCCAAAGGGAATTCTTCTGTAAGTGAAAGTTCCCCACCTGGTCTTGAATGTCATTTTCAATCTGTCTTCTTCGGCTACTAATACTTGATTGTAGCCTGAAAATCTGTCTAATAAAGAGAATAGTTCATAACTTGAAACCATTTGCAGTAGTTGCTCCATGGGTGTAACAGGATAATTGTCTTTATCTGAAGCGCGATTTAAGTTTCTAAAATCCACACATAACCTGATTTCTCCAGATTTAATCCTCACTGGTACCAGATTTGAAACCCATTCCAAGTTTCTAACCTTAAAAATGATTCTAGCATCCAATAATTTCTTAACATCACTCTGGATTAGAGGTTCCAATTTTGGATGCATTTTCCTTAAAGGCTGCTGATAAGGTTTGACTCCAGATTTGATGGGGATAACATGCTAGATAATACTGGTGTCATATGTCTTCAAATATTCATACATCCAGGAAAAAACATCTTTGTATTGATTGAAAAGAACAATGAACTTATCTCTTTCAGCTAGTGAACAGCATTTTCCAAGATTCACATATTTAGGCTTCATCTTAGTCCCTAAATTAATCAATTCAAACTGTAGAGATGAGCTATGAGTCTTCACATTTGCTGGTCTTCTAAATTTTTCATTTAAATCAAACATCCGTTCTAAAGTTCTGACTCTCTTAGGGATGAAATTATCGAATTTCAGCTCGGCCTGATGTTCTTCATCATCAATAATCGCCCCTTTGAATGCCTCGTCATTCGTTAAGAATTCTATAATCTGTTGATCTTCATCGAACACTCGTAGGTTGGTAATCATATCCAGAACCGAGGACCTGAAAAGCAGTTCAACAGAGCACCGATTATTAGAGGGCACAAGCCTCGTAGCTGATGTGGCCAACAAGTCAGCTGCTGCATTCTTAACTCTTGGAATCGATACAATATTAAATGCATTAAAACATTTGAGTAAATCCCATACTTCATTTTGATAAGCTTTTAAATGAGGAGAAATGCAATGTATTTGATTCCGAATTTGTTTTACAATTATTTCAGAATCTCCAAACACTTTCAGATTATTTGCCTTTAATTCAATTGATTTCCTTAAACCTTGAACCAACACTTCATATTCAGCTATGTTATTTGTACATTCAAACTCTAACCTACATGAAAGAAAATGTATGTTCTTCTTAGGGTCAATCAGGACACAGTCGGCTCCTGACCCTTCTAACGTTTTAGAACCATAAAAAAAAAGTGTCCAGAAATTGCTAACTACTGTACGGGAATTTACATCTACTTCTACTGCTAAGTCTACTATTTTACAATCGATTTCATCAGCCTGTGAAAACCGAAGAAGATTAGGATGAGCGTCTGATGTGTCGGTGGCTTCTTCTGCTTGGTAATTTCCTGGTTCTAACTCAATAAAGTAATTTCCCAAAACAGAATCCACTGGTTCATTTTTTTCTTCGAACTGAGTAACATTGTGTTTCATGTGGGGCTCCCTCAAAATTTAAATTTGATTTGGGCTTCCTTTATACGGCAGCCATAGATGTGACCAGTCCAAGGAAAAATATCCGTTTAGCTTTGCCAACCAGTTCCTGCTCAGAACAAGCCCATAAGCTTCTGGTATGTCCGCCACCACAATATCAATAAATTGACACACCTTATCATTTGAAGACAAGCGGACTAGAACATCCTCCATTTCCCAAATTACCTTCACATTCATTCTATCCAACTGAACAACCCTCCAGGTGGATGGTTTACGCTGCCCATTTATCTTTTTGCAGACTGAAAACGGCATGACGTTAACCGATGCCCCTGAGTCTACCAGGAAATTATGTATGTTGTGGTTAAAAATTTCAAAAGTGAGGAGAAAAGGTGGATTCTTGCTCTTACTCTTACCGCCTACACTTTCTTCCCCAATTTCTTCTTCTTCCTTGGGCTTATTATCGGTGGGTAGCCCCTCCTCTGATGCTTCAAGTGCTTTCAATAGCTTTTCTTTCTGTTGCGGCACCTTGCACATTTCAAATAATGAGATATTCACCCTTACCTTCTTTATATCTTCCACAATGTCATAATCCATCTTAGGTTCGGTGGGATTTGGTTTACCGTTATTTACTTTTTCTTCATTGGGCTTGACAAACATGTTAGTCTATCCAGGACCTTGACTGGTGATGGTAAATTCCGGAATTTTATTAACCGAGGAGTTATTTTGAAATTTATTAACATTCCTTTGAAGTCTTTTAATCTTTGGGAGCATGAGACTATTTTCTTTAGCCAACCCTTGGCTTCTTGTTGTTACATTTGTTTCCAGGATGCCCTCGTGCCTCAAAACCTTTTCCTCCTCGGCATCAAACAGCGAAACACAGTCCCATAAAACCATGGTCTCATCCTCTTGTTCTTTCATTGATGTATTGTTGTCTTTCCTTTCTTCATCTTTATCTTCTGTCAATTTAGAATCCAATAGCTGATTCATAACCAACATCATTGAGTTTATCCATTGAGGACAATTCTTGTCAGAGTGGGGTTGTTGGTGGAAAGTGCAAAAATTGTCCATTCCTACCTCTGTTAAATTCATAGATGCAGGATTGTGCAGAGGGGGTTGGGATTGATTGTTATCTTCCCTTTTCTTGTAATAAGGCTTGTAGAACTTTTGGGATTCCTTTTCCTTTTCCAAATCTATGATTCTGTTAGAAAGCTTCTGCATCAATTTTGCCATTCCTTCGAACTATGGTGATTGCTCTTCCTTAGGCTTGGTAAACAACAAAGCTTTCCTCCCCACATTTTTTTCTCCTGACCGTTCGGGATAATCTTCGATACTTTCCCTTTCAGCCTCTACTCTCTTCGCCTCCTCATAGGTCTCTGCTAGCATAGGCTTGGCCTTCATTTTGGCAAACATGGCCAACTTGGGTCCTAGAGCTGAGGTATAATATTCAATCAGGACTTTATCCAAAGGTTTGTCAGCTTTAGAAAAATTCTTAAGATAGGCTGCAAATATTTGGGTGAAACTATGCACCTTCTCCTTTCTTTCTTTATTTAAGGAGCATAGTCCTTTCATGAGAGTTGCATGAGTTTTTTGGGTTGCATACTTACTTCTAAAAATCTTCTTGAAGGTATCCCAATCAGGGATAGAATTTGTAGGAAAACCAAAGTACCACGATGCTACTTCTCCTTTAAGGGTGTGTGGGAAAAGTATACAAACTACATCCTCATATTCCCTAGCTCTTAATCCTTCTATTTCCAAATAGAAACTTTGTAAGTGGTCATCTACTAGCATCTTCTCATTTGGGTCAAATTTGGGCAGCATCTTTTCAAAAGATTAAGGTAAAGCATGCAAAGGATGTGTTAGGTTTAAACGGTGATCTGGCTTTCCAGGCCGGTGGTGGATTTGGTGGGTTGGGTGGTTGATTTGTGTTTACGCTTGCCATGAGTCTGGGTAGAGAGTGAGGTGGTGAACGAATAGGAGTATTAAAACGAGAACTGTGAGGAGTATCCAAGCCTACTTGATTCAAAGGCTATACAACTTCCTGTAAGGCTGTTTCTACAAGTTATTCCAAATCACGGGGTCGTCACCTAAGGACCAATACGATATCACGTCCGTTCATATTGGGGGGGTTAAAATTAAAAAATTTAAAATTAATATATTGGGGGTATATTAGGGGTATTTAGGGTTTTTTTTTACTATTTAAATACCCAATATGCTGGGGTATTTTTTATTCAACATTTTCACCCGAGCGCTTCCTGCCTCTGCCTGCGATGCCTGTGCGCTTCACCAGTCCTCTGCCTGCGATGCCTGTGCGCTTCACCAGTCCTGCCTCTGTCTGTAATTCCTGTGCGCTTCACGAAAGCTAAGAAGCTGTTGCAGAGGGCGTTTATTCACCGTAGCAGCATTTTTTGGAAAACGAGGGAGTCTATTCACCGTTTTGTGGTCGTGGGTTTGTGGCACGTTTGTGGTGGGTTTCTCTGGTGCTGGAGGAGGCACTTTGGAGAGCCATTTCATCTCATTATTGGAGGTACGCTGTAGTGTTTTTAATATTTGATTCCTAAACTCTCCATCCTTACTATCATAGTGATTCAGACTTCTTTGCACCCTCTGAAATGAGGGCTTGATCCGATTTCCCCGTCCTCTCCTCGCTTGGGTCTTTGCATCTAGGGAAATTTTCATAAACTGCTAAATTAGGTTGAAGACGAGTGTCAAGCTAGCATGCAATACTCGCAAGAGAAAGTGCTTTACTTTCGTTTTTCTTTGCAATTTCCAGAAGGTCTTTCACTGCAACTATCCCTAGACCGTGCTATCTCCATCACAGAAGAAAGGATAAAGCTTCTTTCGTGGTGAAGGCCCTAGTCTTACTCCGACTATTCATTTTATATATTAGAAAATACCCTGCTGGGATCTTTGCTGCGATTGAATATTCACCCAGACGGCATTTAGATTGATGACTCGAACTGAGACACATACCCAAGGTCTGGCTGAGCTCTAACATTGAAATGCATCTGTGCACCATCCAGCTTAGATTTTCCAATTGAAACCCATCCACAAAATGGTTTAACATATAAGAAATCCTTTGGCTTTGCCCTTGATAACACAAGAGTAATAAAAGTGAATAACAGCCGCCATATTAGTTTTTACAGGGCCTTTGAGCCATATTAGTTTTTACAGTTATGAGGTTTTAGTTTTCTTAGGGCTGAGGTTTATTTGGGCTATTCTATTTAGGGCTATTAGAGTTATACATTTAGATGAGGCTGTGGAAATCCCATGATGCCTTAGGTGGTGGGGGCATTACGAAGGTAAGGCTATTGCGCAGAAGGAAGTGTATTTGGTCAGTCCTTTAGTTCAACCAGTGCAAGATTAAACAAGATTGAATTTTAGGCAATTGGTCAGACACACTGTGGAAAACAATGGCCTTTTCATTGGCGCCCTCAAGGTCCAGAGGGACTCTAAATTTCCCCAACAGCTTTCCTAGAGCCACACCACAGGTTGATCCATGTCTTCCAACATATACTACAATATCCAAGCATGGTTTTGAGTACCCCAAACAAGAAGAAGACAACTTCTTCAAATCAATCTGCTCAAGATGGAAGCTGGTCGAGATGTTATGAACATCTGGGTGAGATGACCTTGGGGAAATCAGGGGGGCTACTACAGTCTGAGGGGGAAGATTAGGCAGTCTGATCTCACAAAAGCATGGAAAAGTAGTAGGATGGACACCTGTTCTGGTAGGCTTCGATGAGATTGGGGTTCTCAGTGCCAACCCTCCAACCAAAACCTTCACAAATGAGCAAGGTTCCATTGTTATCTTCTGAGCTCTCAATGCATTCCCCACAACACCCAAGAAGGCCTGATATTGTACTCAGACTTCCATTGACCTGTTGAGATTTGAATACATTATTTGCACTGCTGAAACAGGCCACTCCTCACCCTTCCAATTCCTTCAAAGTATCCAAACAGGCCAGTGTTGGGCTCTCAATGCAATCCCTGCAAATACCCAAATAGGCCTCTTAAACACAGCTAGGCTGCTTTAAATTCAATCCCCAAACAAAAAGAACGCTCCTGTCCTCAACACTCCAGTGATGCACACTAAAAATCCTACAACTACCAAAAATGGGACCTTACTGCAGTGGGGCTCCTACTGTTATCATGGGCTGTGATTGCAATCTCTGAAATACCCAATTGAGCCTCCACCACAGAGAGAGCACAAACAGAGCCCAAAATTAAGCCTATCATTAGCTTCCTGTTATTGCTTGTAATTATGATTAGCTTCCTATTATCTCCTTCTCCAGTTTTGAGACATGTTTAAGCAAAATTGTAT
>LPNX011141124.1:7768-89395 GCA_001517045.1 Pseudotsuga menziesii | reverse complement strand
GATATAAAGTGGTCCAAAGGGGTTAATGAGTCTGCAGCGGGACAAGGGAAGGCCATACAATGTGTGATTCACCTAGTGTGGTGAAATCCGCTATAACAGCGGCTCTGCATGATATGACTCTGAATGACCATATAAGAGTTTTGAATGATTCTTTTCCATACTAGGATTTTCCAAGGTCTCCAAATCCATGCTTCCGTCTATGGAAGTATAGTAGATTGGACTTCCACAATTTTCTAAATAGACACTCCCCTTGTTGGATGTAGCATAGATAGGATTCTTAATAATATATCCACAAAAATCCCAATAGTCATCACCATCATCTATGTTAGATGTGATGGATTCCCCATTGTGATACTAGGTTCTGATATCGAGTTGTCTTTGTCTTCATTACTGATACTGATATATGTCTCAGACTGATCATGTGGATAAACTGCATGCTCCTTTCTCATATCAAAGTTTCCCAAGGCCACATAGTCCATGCTCTCTCCTTTAGATATGCCATAGACAGAAAAATCAACAAAACCATCAAAATTTTCTGGTTCATTATTTTCCTCTTTGTTCATGTCATAGACTGGATTTTCCATGAATTTCCAGGACTCCTCATCAACATATTTTTCGGGGATAAGGGAGTCTTCATCACTTCTATCATGATCCAAGCTATACTTGTCCTCATTTTCATTCTCATCTTCTTCAGAGAAAAGTTCACAAGGTAGCAAACCTTCCAAACTGTCATCATTATATGGAGAACACATAGGAGTCCCATCATGTATATTACAGTTTTCATCATAAGTTTCACTATAAGATTCTGCAATGGTTTCATCCTCAGGCTTGTACTATTTAGATGGTGACAAAGGGTAGGCCTGGTTTACCATGTATATATGATCAGGCTTGCTTTAATTTATTTCCTGATTATTGACCTCGGGAATTCCATGTTCCATGACTTGATTTGCAACATAACAAGTGCTTTCTTGGTGGAATTGTTCACAGGGTCTACACCATGGAATTACTTCTTCTACCATGTTAGTTGAGTCTAACTGGTTTGGAATCCTAGGTTCTTGTTGAGGAAAATTCTTTTGATACATTTGATTCTGCCTAGGCTGAAAGTTCCTAGGTCCATTATTTCTTTCCATTGTGATTATTCTATTGTGAATAAGATTCAATTGTGCAGACTGATCTACCATAAGTTGGTTTTGACTAGTAACCAAGTCTTTTATCATGTCTGTTACCTTTTCCATGGGATCTTTAGAGGCTCCCTTTTCTTCTGATTCAAATTCTTTTCCCTTTTCTTCGTTGTATGAAGTGTTTCCCCTAGTGTAACCTGGAATGTTGGATTTTCCTGAAGACTGCATATTCTTTTCTATTTTCTCATCCAATTCCTTAGCAGTTTTTAGATTGGCTGGCTCTTTGTCTCTTAACTGGTACCTCAAATCACCAGTGAAAGCTTCCATGTAAGATATGAGGATGGAGGCATCCTTTGGCTTGATTTCATTAGGGAGGTCTGCAACCACACACCTAAACTTAGTGTTAAATTCATCCATGGTTTCATTCTCCATCTTCTTAATGTTATGAAGGGTGGCAAGCAGATGTCTTGGTTCTTTCTTTTCCCCCCATTTCTTCGTAAAACCCTCTAGGAATTCACTAAAATTTTTATATGAATCATCATCTACGTCTAAGTACCATTCTTCAACATCATCTTCCAAGGATAAAGAAAAGAGCTTCATTTTGACATCGTCATGGTCATGGGCAGCATCATTGCAATAACTGACCAGGTGATTTCCAAACTTTCGAAGGTGAGACTTGGTAGTTATGGCATTAATGCCTTGAAATATGGGGAGCTTCTTGATAGCATCTTTTGGAATGGAATGGGGAGCACCTGCTATCTGAGAAAAGTCAAGGGGTTTGAATAATTTTGTCATTTCTTGAGATTGGTGAACATGAATCTCTACAAATATGTGAGGGATATCTAAGAGGGATTGGTATCCTAAATCTTCAAGGTTTCTACGAGAATTCTACCTATTCAATCTTTCCCTAATAAACCTTTCGGGATCAAGGACAGGATTGAATAATTGTCAGTGGTTTCTTCATGTAGAAATTCTTGAAGGGATGTTAGATAGTGGAGTCGCCAGATGGATCGAGTTTTAGTTTTTATGTTCTTTAAAGACAAGATCAATCAAATTATTTTTTTATCTTTTTAGTTGTTTAGAAAAAAGTTAAGCTAAGTCGTACCCGGGAATAAAAATATTTATCCCTGGCAACGGCACCAAAAAGTGTTTCCTCCTTACACACACTTGGGTCATGTGGTAGAAATCTTCAAACCACTCGGTGTGTCCTTGGGGGCAAGTCTCGAGTCAAGGCTATCACCTTGTTCTTGACTCCTCCGTTTAGGCTCAAATCCTAACGAAGCCAAGGGGGGTAGACCCTATTAAGTTGTTAAGGCTAAATTACTTAGTAAGGTGATGTTGAACTGAATGAGTTACTTAGGAGTTTGAAATTTAACCATAAACAACCATAGATTACAAGATACAAAATGAGCGCACGAAAGCACAATGCTAAGACACAATATAAATATATAGCAAGAAAATAACCAGTGCCTTAAAATGGTGTCAAAAAGAAATAAACATACTTGCATGTGCTTGGAGTGAATTTTTTGCAATCACCTCTTGGTAGATTTTGAGTTAATGTGAAAATATGAGTTGATTAAAATTAGGCAAAGGGGTGGACTCCAAATATACCCGAGAGTACTTGGAGTATGTCCAAAACTAAACCTTCATAGCTACCTACAAGGAATATGTGGGCTGAATTGAGTATCTGGGGATATTGTTCATAACGCACCCATTAGGGTGTGACAGAGATCCATGCCCCAAGGTCGCTTTTAAGAATTTCCCACTTCCTTTGGGTATTTTTCCCCTGTAATGGTTTGATCTAGGTGTTGGATTTTCACCTGATGGTTTGTCAATTTGGGAGAGTGAATCCTAATTATACTAGTCACTCAAGTGCTTTTGATATAGCTTGACTGATCGAATGAACCACATCCAATTGCAAAGCATACACACCAGAGTCTTGTCAATTTTAGTAAATTTTGAGATGGATGTTCTTGTTAAAAAGAAAACCCTCCAGGAACCTCTTTCAGTCCAAGGACCTCAATCAAGGAATCAAGGAGGGGTTGATTTTATTATGGTTACTAAAACAAATGATGATAGAAAATTAAACATAGAAAGATAATAAAACCACAATTTTACAATTAGACTACCACGAACTTTTCTTCACCTTTTGGCTCAAAAGGAGGCTCGTGGGGTAAGTATTAAAGTTACTTGGAAACCAATAGAAATGGAATATGGAAATGATTTTAAATCAGAGTATACTACCCTACATATTAATGCTACACTAGATTGAAAAAAGATGAACGGAAAGCAAAAAATGACACGGACGCAAACCCCCCTAGGGGGGATGGGGAATGGGCTCGAAAGAGCCTATTCAGAATTACTTGTATTACCAGTAGTTACAATATCATAAAACTGATATGATGCCTCTTTATTCTTATACAAAATGAAACCAATAGCTTACAAAGTGCAAAAATTAAAGATTTCAGTCAAAAAGGGAGACCCTTGGGGGGATTCGGAAGGCCCAAAAGTCACTTTAGAGAAGTAGCTCCTCCTCTTTTCTATTATACCTGCTAAAAACCAGAAAGATTATTATACTTAAATATGCCCAAAATAACTCTGAAAGTACCTTTGTGTTAGCTTAATTTTAACCAAAGAAAGCTAAGTTAAAACTAGTTAAAAAACGTAAAAAGGGAACCAAGGAAAGCAAGCTTTCCTTGGGATCTTGGCTTGCCATTTAGTAAACAAATATGATTTGCACTGATTGCTATATTTATCTTTTATAATAGCAAACAGAAATCTAATGCATGCAAGCTACAAATTCTCTTTAAAATTCCATGCAAAAAGGACGATTTCCCTAAAGCTAGATCTAGAATGCTTATGAAACCTTTTAAGAATAAGATCTAGATTATGGGATTTGAGGAGATATATATATGTTATATTTACTTTTAAGATAATAGATCTAAGCAATTTCAAAGCTGTGAATAAAGTGACCAGGTAAAAAATTTGATTTTGAAGGAGGAAGAGGAGGAGAGAAATGCTGGTAGCCTTGAAGATCCACCGTGGAGCTTTCTGGTGGAATGTCAAGGGACTATGCCTTTGGAAGGTTTTGGAGAGAGTGAATAAGCAAACTAGATCAGCATCCTCTCAAGTCTAGGAACCTGCGGCTCAGCTGAAATCAAAGACTTGCTGAAATACTTGTGAGATCCAATTAGTTCATACATAGAGATTCAGAATAACATGCATATAAACTTATAAAACATGCTAAATCTAGATCTCTAAACATGCATCAAAGGAAAGAGATGGCCAATAAACTTGTTCAAAATCACCTTTCCTATTGAGATTATAATAAGCTTATTATCAATCTTAGCAATGAATCCACAAGCAATCAGCAAATTATGAACATAGATACAGGTTACCTCAATACAAAATGGCAATGGTCATCCACACATACAATGGCATAACATCGTCTTGCCTCCAAAGCTTCTCTTTATTTAAAATGAACAATAACAATAGTACAATAGTAGTAGTACCTCAATCCTAGTTCTAACTCTTGGAAGAGGTAGCCTATGCTCTATTTAAATAGATAATAGGAGATCCAGCCCAGGGGGGGCACAAATCCCAAGGAGACAAACCATTGTAGCTGAAGGAGAGTCCATCAATGCCTGATTTGTGTCTAACTAAGCCAGATATAAGCCTCACTAAGTGAAAATGTCAATCGGGGGGATGATCTAACTGACACCTCAACCTGTTGACTAAAGCATCCACCAAAACTCATCCAGATGAGCCAAAACGTGTGGAGGAGAGAGGGAGGATGAAATTCCCCATAAAGGATGCTGAAGATCAACTCTAGATTTGTCCAGATCACCTCCATCAGTCAAGGATTTGTCAGATCCAGTCAATCTAGTTCAAATCTGACTGATTTCAATCAAATCGGCTGAGAATCCACTGATCTATGATTCTGGATTTGCTCCATTATTCATCAATTTATTAATTAAAATAACCAATAATTGATTTTTGGGGCTTTCTGACCTGAGTGATGGGAAATCACTCAAAACTAGGAAAAAGTGGGTCCATGGGTTTACAAGGTGCTCTTAGCTTGAAAATGAGCACCTACATGACTGAAACTGATTATTTGGCCCACTTTTATTACAAAATCAATTTTTCCAATTAAACTATTAAAAAATAGCCTAAGTTTTGGAAAAAATAAATTTTAATAAAAAACACTGAAAAAATTAAAAAATTAAAAAAATTAAAAAAAACCTAGGGGGGCTTAGACATGTTCATATGACTCGACCATGATGTCTAGCATGTTTATACATTGACACATAGACTCTAATAACCTCAATAGGCCTAAATTCCAAGCCGACCACCCCAACTTTGGAGGTATGGAGTGAAAAACTTAGAAATTAGCACTCGTTTATTCAACAACCAATAATAACCAAGGGAAAAAACACCCTGGACTGATCAGATTGACAAATAAAGTCTAAGAGACTGAGTATTTTACAGACACTATTATTCTAGAACATTTATTACAATTCCCCCATGGGATATGAACATGTGGTATAGTACAACAAGCACTTCCCAGAAGCAAGACTGAAGGTTCTCTGAAGTCCAACCAAGTTATCCTTGTCTGGTTCTTCAGTCTCACTTGATTAAAAACCACTAAGTACAACTTAGGTGGTAACACGCTGCTTTGACATACTCAATAGCGATTGTGATCCTCCTCATAAGGGGGATCCACTCTGAAGGATCCCTAAAACACATGGCGATCAAATCATCATCGAGGTACTTCCATTTGTCATTGGTGACCCCATCCAGCAAGCGCTCAATATCAAGTTGAAAGGATGGGGTCCCCTGACACCCATCCAGAGCTACAACTCCAAGCTCATGACAAGATAATAGGGCTCAGTTAACTCAAGGCTCACCCTAATAGATATTATTTTTCGCACCAATAGGGAATATTATTTTTATTAACAATTCAGTTAAAACCACACATCTAACTCGAAGCCAACACAAGCACATATTATTCCACACCACGACATTAGGATCATGGGGTAGAAATATATTTTGTTACTTGTAAATTTATAGTGGGGTGTTCTAAGAGGGAATACCACCCAACTTAGCTAAGAGCTAATCTAATTATTCGAATAGGTAATTAAAAAGGTATTGAATGTAATTAAATGTGTTCTATATTTATATATTTATTTACTACACACTTTGCATAGAATGCATTTTTAAAGAGAGGCTATCTTTCTCCTCTCCCTTTGGTTGACCGTGGAAAACCAATAAGTCTTCTTTCATATAAATGGATCCTAGGTACGCATCTAGGAATCGGATCCAGATAGACAACGACCATAAATCACTGAATATTGTTTTAAAGTAACATTTTTGGATTGATGTCAACATGGAGTGTAAAAATGGAAACCAATAATATCAACGAGCAAATCCTCCAAGACCCAGACTCGTTTACCCAATGAACACCACATATAGGAAGTATGTCTAGGCACAAAGCATTTATTATTCTCAAGAAAGAGTGTTCCTTGTTTGGATATGCTGGTGGATAAAACCCCATGAGTCTAGTGTACTCTAATGCCTCATGTTCCCATGATCAAGTGGATCTAACCCCTCCACTCTGCCCCTCTACCTCTGATACCCTGCTGGAGGGCATGGCCCAATGCCTTCACATGGACACAGTATGTCATTAGTATCCATCACAAACATAAACTAGCTACCACTAAGCTAGTAAACTATATATGAATGCAACCACATAAAATCATCATGTATATAGATAATCAAGTCCCAAGTTCTATCCTAGAGGTCAAGGCATATCAGGCTCCCCTCGGTTGTGGAAATTGAACCCAGGTGTTAGAACAATTACACTCACAAAAATTGCCAACAACACATGCAAATTACACACAAAGGAGACTGAATATGGAGTAGAACACTAATCTGTATTGAATAAGTGTACAATAGCCAACCTTGTGAAGTCATAGGCTGCCACAATAAATAATTACATGAGAGATTTGAATGCATTGGGATGCCATTCGAATTATTCAAATGCAGGCTTAACAAATCTAAGCAAATCCCCCATAGGTGCATAAAGCAGCTTCCAAATCTGTCTAGGAGCTCACGAATTGGAAAAATCAATTAGGCAAGCTAATAGGTGATGGAAGGAAAACTCATACATGCTTTTATTAGGAGAAAAGAGTGGAGGATGATGAGTACAAAAAACAAGTTAACTTCACCTAGTCAAACTTTCCCAATTGCCTTAAAACTCAGTAAAAGCAGGCAGTAAAGCAGAAAAAGCAGATATACACTAGGGAGGCCAGGAATAAAGCAGAATTGATTCCAATAGGTTTCCCAAGCACTCCATGACTCAATTTTAGCAATTTGACCATCTAGGACATGTGGAGGACAACTTTCATAGAGTGTAATATGGAAAGTAGGCAAATAAGACAAAAAATGGATTAATTAATGTCTAAGGTAGCTAACTATGGGTTGATTATTCTAACATCCCCCCTTAAGCCTAACTTATGAGTAAAATATCAGAAAATAATAGAGCCTAGAAACAAGCCTTAGTCACCCTTTTCATACTGCATGTCCATTTAACCAAGGAAAGAGGCAAAAACCCAGTGGGAAAAATCCTCCCTTAGACATGGACAGTAAAACAAAATTTAAAATTATTTTCATCAATCATGCTTCACAGCATCATCAGCAATCCCTAGCAGTGATTTGACAGTGCTGAATTTCTTCTCACAAAAAACTTTGTTGAATATGTTTGCTACTTGTTCTGAAGATGAACAAAAGAGTAGGTGAATGATGCCATCATGCACAAGCTATTTGATGTAGTGCATATGGATCTCAATGTGTTTGGTTCTCTGTCTATGAACTGGATCATTGTAGATTCGAATGGTAATATAATTATCACAATAGATAGTAGTTGAGTATTCTGATTCGAAGCCACACTCGCCAAGTAACCCCTGCAACCATAAACATTGAGTTGTTTCATTTACAACTCCTCTGTACTCTGCTTTTGTAGATGAGAGTGCAATGGCACTCTGTTTCTTGCTTGACCAGCTGATTGGTCCTTCAGCAAGCATGAACACATATCCTAATGTTGAATTTTTATCTATGTTGTCACCTTCCCAATCATTGTCATTAAACCCAATCAAATCAAGATCAGATTTAGCTTTGTAGAAGATCCCATGAGTCCTTGTTCCCTGAACAAAGTTAAGGTTCCTTTTGGCTTCTCTCCAATGGATCTCATGAGGCTGATACATGTATCTTGAAGCCACATTTACTGCATAAGAGAGATCAGGTTGATTATGTGTAAGCTACAGCAAATACCCAATCAGTTGTCTATACAGTGTATTATTTGGCTCACCCTCTAATCTCCAACAACTAGAGCTTGGTCTTTGGAAGGTTTGATGGTGCCCATCATCACCAGTTTATCTTGTTCTTGTGTGAGAGATTCCATGAACTCTGCAAGTTTAGGAATCTTCCACACTCGAGCTGTCCACTTGGTTGCATGGAAGGTTGAAACAAACACTGAATAGTTAGGGCCAAGATTTGAGAGTATGGCCAAAACCAGTTGCTCCTCCTTCTTTTTAATTCCACACTTTTTTAGCTCCAAAACAAGGGCTTTAATATTGGAGAAGTAGAGTTGTAGAGATTCTAAGATACTGGGACTCAAGGAGATCAATTCATTCCCAATTTGATGTCCTCTCATATCATTTATTTTACCAAAAATCTCAACAATATTCTCCCATACTTCATTTGGTGATGTTAATCCATTAAGATGGAAAAGGAGGTCTCTGGATATGCTCAAAAACAGGAGACCATAGGCCTCATCCCTCTTGTTGTGCCATTTAGTTTTCTCTGCAGCTGCATTGGGCTCTGCTTCTATTTCCATAGTCACTTTGTAGAGGCATTTTTCTCTCAATAGTATCTCCATCTCTGCTTTACATTCAAAGAAGTTAAATGGAGTCAAGATGATCTTCTGAGATTGATCCATAGCTCAGAAATTGTCCCTTCAGTTAGCAGAATGCTCCCAATCAATGATGTCAAACCTGCAATAGAAAATGGAAGGAGATAAATTGATCTACAAAGGTGCTGATACCATGTGGAAATTGAACCCAGGTGTTAGAACAATTACACTCAAAAAAATCGCCAATTACACATGCAAATTACACACAAAGGAGACTGAACATGGAGCAGAATGCTAATCTGTATTGAATAAGTGTACAATATCCAACCTTGTGAATTCATAGGCTGCCACAATAAATAATTACATGAGATATTCGAATGCATTGGGATTCCATTCAAATTAGTCAAAAGTAGGCTTACTAAATCTAAGCAAATCCCCCATAGGTGCATAAAGCCTCTTCCAAATCTGTCTAGGAGCTCACGAATTGGAAAAATCAATTAGGCAAGATAATAGATGATGGAAGGACAAATCATACATTCTTTTATTAGGAGAAAGGAGTGGAGGATTATGGGGACAAAAAACAAGTTAATTTCACTTAGTCAAGCTTTCCCAATTGCCTTAAAACTCAGTAAAAGTAGCCAATAAAGTAGAAAAAGTAGATATGTGCTACAGAGGCCAGGAATAAAGTAGAATTGATTCCAAGAGGTTTCCCAAGTGCTACATGACTCATTTTTAGCAAGTTTGACCATCTAGGACATGTGGAGGACAACTTGCATACAGTGGAATATTGAAACTAGGAAAATAAGACAAAAATTGGATTAATTAATGTCTAAGGTAGCTAACTATGGGTTGATTTTTCTAACATCGGTAACCCATAATAGTGTACGAATAGTCCTCTATCAGGACTGGTAGCTTCTTCCACTCAATAAAGAGCTCTCGGGTGAAGAATCGACCCACTATGCAACCTCCCTCCCTGATCATCATCTTACTCCACTTGATCATGCAAGGCTCATGATGGCCTCCCTCATGCAACACCAGATGCAGTTGTAGAGTAACCAGTGGCTCAAAAACGAATGAGCACAAGAAGGAGGGGAAACAAAAATTCCCTCCCACTAAACTAGCATGGTTTAGCGCACGTCGAACCTATGTTAGGTACATCTAGGCCAACCTAAATTAGGTGCCCTTAAGAACATTCTATACCATCTCAAACTGACCTCGTAAGATCTTGTGTGGTACCAATGATCTCTGTATCTGCAGCACTATCGTTGCCACATCCCAAGTCTCAAGACTCTCAATGTCGCACACTAGTATGTACGATGAGTGCACTTATGTGGAGGTATAGCAATTTCACTCACAAAGGTCGTCTAGTGACACCCCATGTGAGAGCTTCAATGTGGTGTCGTTGATCATACCCAACATATGGAGTTTAGTCAGAAAAAATATATCGAGGAGCATGATCTTGATCCACTCCTCCTGGATCATAAAACACTCTGCATCTCGATCCTAGAAGCTCACCATCTTGTCCAGCAATAGATTTGTTGAACCCATGAGTGGGATTTGGAAGAACTTTGATTAAGAAGATTCACGCTTAGAATAAAAGTTTTCAAAGGTTTTGATCAAGCAGCAGGGACAGCATGTCGAAAAACAACAAGGGAGGCCTTGGCAGAGCTCTGGTCAAGCACCAGAATCACCTTGTAACCGATGTGAAGAAGCAAGTCTATGGAAGAAATAAGCGTGTATTGGAATTAGTCACAGATGTCAAGGATGTTGAATTTGTCATTAAGGAAACAGAGCAGGCCGACCGCCTATTCTCCACTCAAAATCCAGTGCTCGACCTTCTTATCAGTCTATGAGTACTGTCACATACACTTAATATATACTCCAAGGGTTTATTTGAGACCAATTATGTAATATCAATCAATATATGAGTACTATTGTATAAACATTTAATATATACCTCAAGGGTTTATTTGTTACCTATTAAGTAAAGATCAATCAATATGTGAGTACTGTTCCATACACATTTAATATACCATAAGTGTTTATTTGTTACAAATTCTGTGATATTTTTGAACCTGTGATTGTTGTTGTGTACACATTTAATATAACCCAAAGGTTGATTTGTGACCAACGTTGTAATATTAAATACACATTCATTAAGTCCTGACTTGAATTGGAATGTGAAAAAATAGGGTACTTGTCGAAATTTGAGGTGAAATGCCTATCGAGGTAATTAGTATTTGATCTTACTTCAAATACACAGACACACACACACAAAATTTTGACGGTAAATTGCCTTAGAGTCTGTGACATTCCTTACAGAAGTCATAGTATTCCATATGAATTCATAGATAGATCCATAACTACAAGCACAATGCCATATAGGCTAAAGGAAAAGTAGATATAAAAGTAACAAATGTATGGTGAGATGCATTCAAGAAGAATTCTATATTTATAAGGTCTAAGAGGCAATAAGACTGCTATAAATTGTATTATGACTGAGATGGCAATAGGTTTAAATGTACTAGGATTGTGCTAGATTTCACTTTTAGGACTTCTTTTTTTTCCATGAAAAAAATTGTTATATTGTTATTTCAAGAATGAAATCAAAATATACATCATCGAGCTTCACAACTCCTTCCAAAATTTGAGAATATCATTAAACCTACCCTGCCCACTACTTATTACAGTCTTTCATTTATCAAACTAATTTTTTTTTAAATTGTCCCCATAATTATCATTCACATCACTTATATAGTGATGGGAGCATTGGAAATGAAAACAGTAGTATTAGTCACCCATCAAGTGGAATTTCCTCGTGCTGCCGATAAAATCCTTGTAAGAGCATATTCCATCTTCTATGCACTTAATCAGAAAATTCACTTTATGAAATTTCATGGTTTCTTACAAGTTACTCTATCTTTTGGAGTTTTCAATGTTGCAGCCTACTTCATCTATCTTCATAGGTCATGGAAGGTGGAGAAATCAAGCAAGCTTGGGGCTATGAGCAAATATTAGTCACAGGACAAACATTTGAGCAACTTGTAAATGCACATATGGAATCCATGACTTCTGCTGACCCAATGAATTATCCTGCTTCATTTGGATCTCAACAAATTGACATAATCCCATTAGAACTTCCCAATATGTAGAGCGCAAGTGCACTGGTTAGAGAAGAAACGGTAGCAGATATTTCTATTAACACGTGGAAATTGATTGCAGAAGAAGAGAAAGAAAAGGGAGATGTCAGATTGCAACCATATTGTGATTATGTTCAGGTAGCAGGAGGGGAATTACTCCTCCTCTGTATTGTACTATCACAAGGAGATTTTTTTTGTTTCCAAGTATCATCCAACTATTGGCTTGCATCAGCAATACTAAATCCAAATATTGACAGTGGTCTTTTGGTAGGAGTATATGCAAGCATTTCGTTATGTAGTGGAGCTTTTGTCTATGGAAGGGATTGACTTGTTTTGTTCTAGAGCTTGCGAGCTTCAAAGGCCTTTTTCTCTGGAATGATCAATTCAATAATCAGGGCACCCAGCCTTTTTTGATACCACACATGTGGGAAGAGTTCTAATCCGGGTAAGAAAATATTTTCCTAGATGTTTATGTTCAAACAATTTCAAATTTTGGGCTTGAAACATTTTTCTTGATTCTAACCAAAAGCCTTTATGTCTTTGCAGGAATCTTCATATATGAGTTTGTTAGATGTAGACATATCTTGGGCCTACAACCTTGTTTTATCTTTGGGCTCTGATCTCATAGGAATGATATTTATCATATCATTAGTCACATGGCAAGTTTTGTTGGTTTTCATTCCAGTGCTCTTTATCACTAGATGGATCCAAGTAAGGTTTCCTTCTAATTATGTCCATCTTGCAAAAGATTTATATATATATGTTAATAATATGTCTTTCTGTCTGCCAGTATGAGCATATGTATTATGATATCCATGTATAATATTCAAGGTTCCCAGCTAGTTTTAAGATGGATCTATTTTGTTTTAAATTTTAATTTTATAAGATGACATGTTTTTTATTTGTGATGTGGTTTATAGTATCCATGTCAACGTTGCCAACATTACATTACAACATATCCCCATACTAGGTTGTAGAGAACCTCGATACTCTTGGTGCAGTTGCAGATATTCATTTTTTTTAGCAACTTCACAAAACCTTATGCCATTAACAAGATTTTACAATCTCAACAAACAATAAATGGTTCCAACAGGAGCAACACATTTCAGTTAATAGACTCCATAATTGATATGAATACCGTCACATGCTTGAATCCCTTTTATTAGTGTACAAAGTCTTACAACTGAATAACCCAGGTAAATACCCAATGTTAACAACAATACATAACCAACTCAAATGCAGTCATTCAACTTTCTTCTCAACTTGTTCCTGAATCTATTTCCGGAGTTGTAAATGCTCCCATTCCATCAATATATTATAGCTCTCAAGATAAGTGTTTAGCTTCATAAGAAGAATATTTGTAATAATCTAATCGCTTCCCACACTTGATTTCTCCTATGATTTGAGCACAATTTCATCCAACATATTAACCCTTTCCCACTCAAATAAATTAGCAAGGAAAACTCCTACGAAAATATGATTACTGTTAAACATGAGAATCCATACATGGTGAATAATAGTACTAATAACCAAACTTGCTTCTTTAATGGTCCGATAATAAATAAAATACCTCATACAACATGTTAATGGAACCACAGAGTTTCGAAATATGACTGTATATTCAGTAGATGGATACCAAATAAAGGAATCTAAGCTTGGTACAATGGTTTGAGAAATGGCTCATTATAATTTTGTATATGAATTTGGGTGATGATTTGCTTAGTAAATTTGTTTGTATGAAACCAAATCTCTTGCCAACAGAGTGCTCACTACTAATTACACCAAGGTTGTAATGAAATGGTTGAGAAATGGGTCATTATAATTTTGTATATGAATTTGGGTGACAATTTGTTGAGTAAATTTGTTTGTATGAAATCAAATATCTTGCAAATAGAGTGTTCACTACTAATTATGCCAATGTTGTAATGCAATGGCCTTACCACAACATAAACCTCAACAATTCATTAGGAACAATCATCAAAATGAAAAACTTAGACATTTACCATATGTATATATTGCACAAGGATTATAGGCATACAAAGTACAGACATGCAATAATGATTGTATCCTTTAAGATGGACTAGTGATTTTTATCAATGCTAGATAATCAATCCATGTTTTCCTATCATGACAATTAGATGAGAGATCATTTTCGTGTAATTAGGATCAAATTTAGCTTTTATCTTTTACCTTTGTTACATGTATATAATGAATAGGATTAATGAAAAATATAAAAGCATACAAGGATGCTCTCTTCATTAATCAAAACAGAGTACTATTTCCTTTAGTCAAATGTCTAAATTTATTGACCCTCAATGATACTCAGGTTTGATTGATAGTTATAGATTACTAACAGAGAAAAGATTTCCCTGAGTCTGATCTACAGTAAGTATACAACAAAATAGAGTGATCTCCAAGATTTTATGAGGCATTCCAAAATAACATGGGCCTGTAGCTTAATGACTTGAAGTTGATGATCACTTTTCTAAATTTTAAAGCTGAGTGTAGGGTTCCCAAAAGGTTGAGGTTGAAATACAATATTTTCACCACTATTTCATATATCAATTTTGATATTTAATCTTGGTTGAAAATCCTATTAGATTAAATATCTAGACCACTACATAAAACCTTAATTTGAGTGAAAAACCAACGCTTTTAAAAATTTCCTTGATCATGATCCAATAAATCCTAAAGGGTACTATCCCTGATCAAAATGGTAGAAGAAGGAGAAAAATTGAAAGAACTGGGGCTTTAGAATGTTGATGTATTTGTAACTTTGGAATGTATTCATCGATGTATCTTATGTCTTGTAACCCGATGTTTATTCCGGGATGTGTCTATAATGTAATTGAGTCATGATGTCATGCCTCGATGTTCTGATCGGGAGGATCTATAATATAAACAAGTCATGTCAAGTCATTGTGGGTAACCCTCCTATTGTCTAAGGGTTAAATTCCCCACAGTTATGGGGCACTAGGGTTATTAGACTCACCTAGTGAAGTCGGCCCTAGTAGGGTTTTAGTCATGTCGGGAAGCAGTATAAATAGGGAAGTGACTTCTCTATTTAACACACATCTCATACACACTCAAGTGTAGCACATAGTTGAGGAAGGAGAAGACATTGGGGCTAGATAAGAAGAAGTTTACTGCTGTTGGGAGATCGCTTACTATTTTGGGATTTTCTATTTTGGTGTTGATTCTATCTCTGAGGAAGTTGCAGAGTTTTCTCCATTTATGGTTTCCTCAAGGAAAAACACTGTGTTCATTGTCTCTTGTGTTTGATTGTTGTGCTTTTTATTCTATCAGTTAAAGATCCTAATAATGCTAGCTTAATGTTGAAAAACTAACATGGTATCAGAGCTAACCTAAGAAGAAGAAACTGTGCAGCTATGGGAACTACGAATTCCTAGTTTTTGGATCTTCCTCCACATATTTTCAGCAAAAGTAAGGTGGAATAACTCTCCTCCTTAGGGTGCATCTTTCTATCGAAGCAGAATCCAATTCTTAGGATTTTCAATTTTGGACCCAACACTACTACAGGAAATTAGGGCTTTTCACAGAAGAGGAATTTTTCAGTGAGCCTAGGCCTGGATTGATCTCCTCCCCAAAATATAAGTTAGGGATCAATTTCAAAGCATTTGGTTGGATAGAACTCCGGAAAAGAAAAACCCTAATCTGCTCTTGAACGAGTACTGCATGATTTCAGCTCCAAATCCAGATCCGACATCTTGACCTAGTAAGATCTAAATCTTTTGTATTTCCATTTGAGGTTCTCAATTAATATGTCTCATCATACGAAGCTTGATGAAAAGATTTAGGTAGCTGATAACTTCTGAGCCTGTAAGTATAGGATCTCCCTGGTTCTGGAAGAGAATGAGTTGGACTCCTACATCAATGAGGAGGTACCAGTCCCAGAGGAAGATGAGGCTAAGGCCTTGTATAAGAAGAAGTTGGTTATGGAAAAGAGGATCATTGCCGATTCTATCAAGGATCACCTTATATGACAGGTGTGTTATAGCGGATTTCACCACTCTAGGTGAATCACACTTTGTATGGCCTCCCCCTGTCACGCTGCAGACTCATTAGACCCTATGGACCACTTTTTGTCCTTTAATGTTTCCTTGATCATCCCTACAAACATATGAAAAATGATGTACACGGATTTTAACCCTATAACCATGTACATACACGGGTTTGACCCATATAACCGTGTACATCGGTATGTGTGCATAATCCAAATCCTTTTGGAGTTTTCCTTGACATGGATCTGACTCATTTGACTCCTGGCCTTCCATATTCCTTGAGATCGCTCAGATTAGACCTTTCATTATCCCTTTGAAAGCTATATAAGCAACCCCTTGGTACGTTGAAGGCATAAGAGAGAATTGAGAGCAAAGAAACTATAGTACATTGTTGCCGGAACTTATACTTGAGTCTGCATCCCTTTGTCCCTTGAAGCACTTTTGTGTTCTTCTGAAGCTTGCCCTTTGCTTGTGAGCTTTCTATCGAGACATGGAGGATTGAAGTGGTGGAGACCCAAGTGGGGGATTTAGTTTCTCCGGTTCGCAGATGTGCCATTAGAGGTTGTATGCATCTTGTAATCTCTTATTTATATTAATAGAAATATCTTTTCCTATCCAATGATGTGTATTTGAATGAATAATTTATCCATGGGAATATGTCAAATGCTTTTACATTATTGATTATATATGCTATAATAGATCTAACACCATGATATATAGTATGCTTGTATTGTTTACTTGTTGTTGAGGAAGTAATATAGCAATTCAAGCTAAAGATTGGAAATCTCAACGGGGATCTAATTCAACCGTCCGGAATAAGGTACGAGGTCTGATCCTTTAGTGTTAGACATTTAATTTCTATTGCATATTGGAAAGGATTGATTTTTGGAGTCAAGCTGTCTGTTGTGGTACCCCAAGCCATAGGAATTTCTCTCCGTAATAGAATTGGCGACTCCACTGGGGTGTTCCTAGTAGTTGTCCTTTGGGGGTTGTTTTCTCGACATTCAATGTATTTGAATCGATCTTTCTCTCTTGTTTCTGTGTCAGGTCTGGGGGCATGTATGCCTGGTAGAGTCTAATTGGTGTGAAGTTTGTCTCAGCCTGCCTGTTTGCCTTGGTTTTATGCACCTTTTCTTCCTGTACGTGGGTTTTTGACTTACAGTCGCGTAGAGGAATCCGCGTGTACATGCGGGTTTACTACGAACAGTCGCGTATACCCTTGATTTTGTCTTTTTGGGGAAGATAATTGCTTGCTCGGTGAATTTTGATATTTTCTGAGTCTCCTTTGGCACTACCTGAGTCTGTCTATACCTCTGTTTCTGACTAGAAATGTTTTTTTAGCCTAAATTGTTTTTTAGGAAAGTTCTTGTCATGGCATTTTCAATTTTTTGTTTGAGATTAGTGCATTAGAGTTCTTTTATCTTAGTGCTTTGCGTGAATGTTGTTTATGTGTGCTTGCAGAGTCTGGGGGTGGTAGAATCATTCTTTTGCTTTTTGCATCTCTTTTATTTTCAAAAAGTCCAAAAACATTTGCTTATCATCATGCATTGCATTTTGCACTTTGCATTGTACTTATACTAGATCTAGATTTGCTTTGCAGTACTAGTTAGGACTTCATATAGGAAAATTTGCATACATCATTTGAAGAAGAATTGTGCATTACACGTAGTAGCATACCTTGTTTTCATAGACACAATGCATTTGCATTGATTGTTAGGTGTGCATTTTACTTCTTGTTGCGTCATAACACCATTAGTTGCATGACCATATCCTATTTTTGAGTAATAAAGCCAACTAAAATCAACGCTAAATAAAATGAATTACACTCTTTTCTTTTCTAGGGTGCACCAACAAGCTTAGGTTTTAGGATCTTACAATAGTTCATTGTAATTCAATTCTCCAAGATCACTAAACAACAACATCTAGGTGTCTGTCTAGGTGAGTGTGTGAAATCCTTGGTATAACCATTGTTCTTAGGATCCTCCTCTCAAACGGGAGTTAAGCACAAGGCAGTGTGAGCGGTTATTGATTCGGATGACCCCTACTCATAACTGAGTACCACCGGAGATATTTCCAGGATTGTATTCGTATCTGCGGGCTCTTTCGAGAGTTTCAGGATTTGCTACCCTGCCCATATGGTCAATCCCGCCTACGAATGTCCGTCTGAGCATTGATTATATTGAGGTCACCTTAGTGGCCTTACCTAGGATATCGAGGGCGTACTTGTAGAGGTTATTCTACGGGTGTCCCGGCTAGGTTGTGGTCGGACAGCACAGTCGCTTTACGCGTTGAAGTCGAGGGCCACAATAATTGGTTACATACCTCTGCTTGTTGTGTATGGGAGTCTCAAGCCTCTCCTAGGTGAGACATACCTGCTTCATTCGAAAGCTCACTTATCCAGCCCTTGTTTGCTTGCATTTGGATTTAGATTTTATTAGTGATTTCTCTGTGCATGCCAGTTGGACTAGGGTTGACGTAAATAGAGAGAATTTGCTATTTTCTTGAGTCATTATGGATTCGAGTGCGGTTCCACGCCATTCTTGTCGCTTAGCGGGACTTTCTCCTTCTACTTCTCCTCCTCCTTTGGGAGAGAGACCTAGATAGTCCAGGCAGACTATGTCACACATTGATTCACACACCATGGGGGATCATTCAGAGGATATTCCTGAACCACCTCCTCCCATTCGTGTAGACAATGGGGAATTTACACCTACTTATGATCCTTCACCCGACTTAGCTAAGTTTGGTCCTATGATTTCTGAGATAGGAACCTTCCATGACAGACCTACTCACTCTAGGGTCGATTCCCCATTAACGCATTACCGGTATGGAATGCCGGAGGATGCCGAGACTAATTTTGAACCTGCCAGCACTAGCTATGGTAGTTATGCTACGTCTGGTTTTCCTATGCACGATTTGACATTTCATGTCGAATCCGACTTTGAGCCTAACACTATGCCTAGGGGCACTCTCATTCCTTACCATGCGGAGAGGTTTGGGAGCACTAGTCACATTGGACCTTCCGTCCCAGTGGTGGAAGCTATATCATATATCCCTCCTAGGTCTAGGGTTAGCAATCCGATTAGGATACCAGACCCGAAACAGGTGACGATAGGCGGTAGCACTCATATTCCTTCATCCTCGGTTCCTAGTTCTTCAAATGTACATCCTCCACCTTATCCACGTGGTCCTTCGAGTCGATACATGGGTACGAGTCAGGTCCATACTGTGGTTACTAGATCGATTGTGTCTCAAGTTCACATACCACCCGCTGCTTCGGGAGGTTTTGTTCATGCTTCTAGAGGTCACCTTACTACTTCCATGGCATATATCCCTACTTTTGGTATGTATATTCCTACTTCCAGAGTGTATATTCCTACCTACGTAGTGTCTCATGGGCCATCGCAAGCGATAACCTATGGACCCTATTATGGGACGTAGTATGGATAGGGTTCTTCACCTTACGGAGGCGGGTATCAACAACTTGCTTACTCTCCTAATTATGGCTTTGTAGCTCCTACTAGTCAAGGTCCACCGTACTATGGTACTTCCACGCCACCCTATATGGGTCAGACAGGAGGAGGACACTATGGCCAAGCCCATGGTGGTAATCAACCCTATATGAACCAGGGAGCAGTCCATCGACCTCATCATCCTAGGCTCCCTTTCCTCATGACACTTAATCTTCTTGACTTATCGAGACTCATGAACGATCCTATGGCTCATGACCCGGCTTGGCTGGCTGTCCCTACCAAGCTTGCTTCAGACATGCCTAAGTTCAAAGGAAAACCAGAAGAGGATCCGAGCAAACACATTACTACATTTCACCTATGGTGCTCTTCGGATTCATTACATCAGGACTCAGTCTGTTTGAGACTATTTCAACGCACCCTCACAGGGCCTTCTGCGAAATGGTATATAGAGTTACCTAGGGGCACTTTTAATTTGTTCGACGACCTTGTGACTATTAATCACTTCCATCTACCAGTGCACTATGATGTTGGTACTGAACTCTTGTTGACATTTCGGCAAGATAAAGCCACCCATATTTCTGATCATATTCAAGAGTGGCGTAGACGGAAGAGATTAATTAAATCCTTTATACCATCGGAGTTCCTCCTTGAGTGGTTCCTCAAATCATTATTTCCATATATGTCGAAGGATGTTTCCACATCCGGAGTGCAGAATGAGGAACAAGTGATTTTTAGGGCGCCAGAACTAGACTTGATCTATGCTCATTCCGGTTTGTTGTATGAGATTATTCCCAATGCTCCTCGTTCCAGTTTCGATTCCAAATTCAAACTTGGACCACATGCCGATGACATTGTGGTTTGTGCAAGTGCGAAGCCTACAGATTCAATTGCAAAACAAGTTGGTCAGTTTTCAATCAACCAATCTACTTCGAGATAAGCTACGGCTTCATCTCAACCCGCCCAAATGGTGAATGTACTTTCTGTGCAATCGTTGGACCAGAAGGGTAACCAGAAGCCCGAACGAAATAGAAAAAAGGGTAAAAATAATCAAAAGGGTGGGAATAAGAATGAGAATGCTATAAATAATGACAATAACGGTAGAAATGCTGGGGGGGACAAGCAAGCTAAACATAAGGTTAAGCTCCCTTGCAAGTTATGCAAGGACGATCACCTCACTTACTTGTGCCCACGGATTGATGAAGCTTCTATATTCTTAGCACAAGGCCTAGTTGTGCTAATGAACCCTTTACTGCAGAACCATAATATGAACTCGAAGTCCCATGACCAGTCTAGTGAGAATGATCCACCAGAAACTAGTGCTCATGTGTGCATTAACATGGTTCGTGCTACCAAGGTTGTCACTCGTGCGAAAGATTATAGTTCGTCACAACCTAGCCTAGGCAAAGAGCCTGATCCACTAGGGTCTCCTTTGCGCATTGAGAAACCTACGGGTAAAACTGGGGCTGCACCTCACATTCCTAAGGGATTCCTTAAGCGTTCGGGGCATAATCCAAATGCCCGAGCTGCCCAGAATTATTTAGTTGTCGAGGATTTGGGCCACACTCCTTGTGCGATGTCTGCATTGGAAGTGCTTCAGAGTTGTCCTTTGCAAAGGAAGGCATTGCTTTCTGTCCTTGGTGTGAATGGAGATGATTCTTCCTGAGTGATCAAATTTGAAACCGCAGGACTGCAACCTCGGTTTCCCTACTATGTGTCTCTTTTGGTGCACGTAGAATGTCTTAATATGATAGTCAAGCGTACTGTGATTGACGAGGGCGTTGCGGCTTCTGTGATGTCTTTGTCTTGTTGGAAGGGTCTGGGTTCTCCTAAGCTGTCTAAATCAACAACTATGTTAACTACGTTTAATGGGAGATATTTTAGGCCACATGGTATCCTTCCTTCCCTTAAAGTCCATTTGGGGGGGAATACCATTGCGATAGAGGTTGAGGTGGTTGATGTGCCCCTTGACTACAATCTCTTGCTGGGTAGGAACTGGATGTATAGTATGCAAGCCGTTGCTTCTTCCTTGTTCCGCGTTGTATGCTTTCCACATAATGGGAAGATTGTAACGATTGATCAAATGGCATTCAAGAATCCGTCTGTTACCGCATCTTCAGGAGCTATGATCCCGATCATTGAGCACTCTCAGCCAGAAACTAGAAGTGTGGGTGTAGGCATGTATCCATCCCTCATGGGAAGCTTTAGTTGTCCTGCACCAATCCTCATGATAGGATCTTGTTCCGATGAGGCTTCGACATCTACGACCTCAGTATCTTTTCACACAACCCATATGGAAGATCCTTGGATTCTTCCTACACCAAGTAATTTGAGTGAGCCCGTCGAGACGAGCATGCCGTTTCCTGCAACTATGATAGCTTATCGAGATAATCTCAAGAGTGTTGCAGAGCCTTGTTCTTCATCTTCACGAACGGAGGAGGAAGACCCCTATGTGCTGTCGGCATGGGTAATACAATATTCTCATTCCCATGACTACCTTAATACGGTTTTCCCTTCAGATGAAGCAATTATCGAGGCTATGTCGAGAGTTGAGCCACCATGGGAGGAACTTCATCATAGATCGTACTTTCTTCCAAAGCTTGATCGTTTGGAGTGTGAGGATTATAGGGAGATTCTTAGTCAGGAATTTGGTAGACCTATGGTTCCATTAAGCTCTCCTGGTTTGATGGTTGATGGAAACATGGAGAACATATCGACAATGATTCCTATCAACATTTCTCACAATCCTGGAACGATAGAGAATGTCTATATTGGGGCGGAATGTTCCCATGCTGAGATTTTGGAATATACCGAACTATTCAAGGAATTCTGTGATATTTTTACTTGGTCTTACAACGAGATGCC
The DNA here is from genome assembly GCA_001517045.1 of Pseudotsuga menziesii. Lineage (NCBI taxonomy): Eukaryota > Viridiplantae > Streptophyta > Pinopsida > Pinales > Pinaceae > Pseudotsuga > Pseudotsuga menziesii. The sequence continues at coordinate 66,868 of LPNX011141124.1, read as the reverse complement.
AAGTATTGACCCTCGAATTGTCGAACATGAAATTAAGACTTACCCCAACGCTAAGCCTGTTTGACAACGTTTACGCGCTGTGAATCCTAGGAAAGAACCCACCACTAAGGCAGAGATAGAGAAGCTGTTGAAAGCCAGTTTCATATATCCCGTTCCCTTGACAAAGTGGGTTTCAAACCCCGTTTCGGTGGATGAAAAGCAGGGAGTGATCCACATATGCACTGATTTCCACAATTTGAATCATTTCTGTCCTAAGGATAACTTCCCCACACCATTTATTGATCAGATTTTGGATGAGTGTGCGGGTACCGAGGTGTTCTCCTTCATGGACGGATTTTCCGGGTATAATCAGATCCATATTAAACCTGAGGACCAACACAAGACTGCATTTATTTGTCCTTGGGGAAAATTTGCATATCAGAAAATGCCTTTCGGCCTTAAAAACACTGGAGCTACGTTTCAGCGGGAGATGACCTTCCACGATCTCAAGTCTATTATTGAAGTATTTTTAAATGACCTCGCTGCTCATTCTTGTATGACGATGCGTCATCCCTATCACTTGAGATTGGTATTCGAAAGATGGTGGCACTATTCTGTTAGATTGAACCCTCATAAGTGCATCTTTTGCGTGAATTCAGCTCATTTATTAGGATTCATTGTTTCGAAAGAGGGTAATAGACTCTACCCTTTGAAGGTTGAGGCAATACTTCAGTTGTCTCTCCCGAAGAATATTCGTCATCTTCAGTGTTTGCAAGGCATGTAAAACTTATTACGAAGATTTGTTGTCAACTTTGCCAATTTGACTAGAGGCTTCATGCGTCTCTTGAAGAAGGATAGTCCCTTTGAATGCGATGAGTGAGGCTAGGAGTCCTTTGATGCACTCAAGCGAGCCATAGCACTGGCCCTAGTGATTAGTCCTCCGGATTATAGCCATGATTTTCTATTATATGTGGTTGCATATTTAGAGACGATTGGTATGGTTTTGGTTCAAAAGGATGAGGAGCTCTAAGAGCATGTCGTATATTATCTGAGCTGAAACCTTATTGATGCAGAGATTCGTTATTCTCATGTCAAGAAGCTTGCTTTAGCTACCATACATGCGGTTCAGCGTTTGAGACATTATATTCTCCTTCGCCAGACCTTGGTTGTGGCTCATGTCAATCCGTTTCAATTCGTCCTCACACGTAGGATGATTGCGGGAAAATATAATAAATGGATTGTCATTCTGCAAGAGTTTGATCTCAAGTTTGTTTCGACAAAATCGAAGAAATATTTAATCTTTGCAGAGCTTATATTGGATTTTTCGAGCAAGACCGAGGAGTTGGTTTGTGAAGATACGTTTGTCGATGAACACATCTTCTTAATCTCAACGTGAGACCCATGGTATGGGGATATCATAGTATATCTACAAACACAGAGGACCCCTACTCTCCTCTCATGAGATGAATGACGATGATTACATCACGTCTCTAAGAACTACCTTATAGTGGACAATACTTTGTACCGTCATGGGGTAGATTCCATGTTATGACGTTGTTTAACTCATGAAGAGGCTGAGGTTGTGCTGAATGATTTCCACGGAGGGGCGTGTGGTGGTCATTTATCTGGGCTTTCTACAGCTCAAAATATTTTGAGAGTGGGTTATTTATGGTCGTCGATCTTTAAGAATTGTGCTGATGTGGTCAAGAGGTGCCACCCTTGCCAGGTGTTCGCATGTAATATGCACTCAAAACCTACCCCATTACATCCCATTATCACCGTCGGTCCCTTCACTAAGTGGAGGCTCGATTTTATGGATTCCAACCCAGCCTCAGCTGGGGGGCACCATCACATTATAGTGGTTGTTGATTTGTTCATGAAATGGGATGAGGCTATGCCTATAGTAAAATCCGACGGTGAGATAGCCGCTCACTTTGTATTCAACCAAATTATTACTCAGTTTGGGATTTCGAAAGAGCTTGTCACTGACCATGGCTCGCACTTTCAGAACCGTATGATGGAAGAGTTGGCATCCAAGTTAGGGTATAACCAAGAGCACTCCTCTTCTTACTACCCTCAGGAGAATGGATAGGTAGAGGCAGTGAATAAATCACTCAAATCCATTCTCCAACGAACCATCACACAAAGCAAGACGAATTGGCACATTATGTTATACCCTACTTTGTGGGCATATCGAACCGCAGTTAAGACTGCCACTGGTTTTTCTCCATATCAGCTTGTACATGGACTGGAGTCGATATTTTCGGTTGAATGTGAGATTCCTTCTTTGAAGCTAGCTGTGGAACTCTTACTAGACACTTCACCTTTGGAGGAGCATTTGGTTCACCTTGAGCAACTTGATGAGCAACGTCATGACGCCTTGGTGGCTCTAGAGGTTAATAAACATCGCGTTAAGGTCCAGTATGATAAGTCTGTCTATCCAAGAGTGTTTAGTGAAGGAGACTTGGTCCTTTTGTGGGATCAATCGAAAGAACCCTTGGGGCCAGGGAAATTTAATCCTATGTGGCGTGGTCCTTACGTGGTCAAGCATGTATTAGAGAAGGGTTCCTATGAGTTAGTGGATTACGAAGGGACAGCTTTGGCGGAGCCTAGAAATGGGATCTATCTCAAAAAATACTATGCATGATCTTTAGCCAAGGCTGCTTGTTGTGTATTATTGTACAGCTTTGCATAGTTAGGTCTTTTTCTTATCGTGATCGGGTTTGTGATTAGTTTCCATTTATTTTGGCAGATGTCAATGAAATCTTCCACCTACATAGGATTCGCAGATGGTGCAAGCCATCACACTCAACACTCAGCCTCTGCTGCTTGGGTGATTTATACTCCTATGGGTCAGGTACTATCTTCAGGAGGTGTATGTCTACAGCCATCTTCCAACAATGTTGCTGAATATAGCGTCGTTATTGAGCTTCTACGGGATGCCATTCTACATGGAGTTCTATCTCTTGAGGTACGTCTTGATTCGGAGTTAGTAGTGTCACAACTCAATGGTTTGTACCATGTTAGAGATCCGACGTTATTAAGAAGGTTCTTATGTGTGAGATTGTTAGAATGGAAATTTGACAATATAACATATATACACATTCCAAGAAATAATAATCAAGTTGCTGACTCATATGCTAACTACGTGTTAGATTGGCATTTGTTTCATTCATAATAAATTAATCACAAACACACATTTACACATGTAAATAAATAAATCGATCACCATAAAACTTTTTTATATACATAAAAAATGTGGTAATACATAGTGTTATATACAAAAGTGGGGCTTTTAAAGCCACCATCATATAATACATGGTCGTACAAAACATATACACTCCTAGGTGTCTAATCCTGTGGAGGAGGAGGAGGTTTGTGATCATGGAACATCACTACGGCTCTAGCTAGCCACCAGAATAAACGAACCCATGCACGGGGTACACCCACCACCAGTCGTTGCATGGCCTTAGGCAAGTCCTCGACTTGCACCATGGGAACTCTATGAGTCAGTCTCACAAATTCGGTATGAATGCTCTAGAGTGTTCGCTCCGCATCCACACCCATGATGTCATCTCCTCTTCCCCTCTGTCTATGAAGAGGGAATCCCTCTGGTTGCCATGGGCCCACATATGCACATAAATGGTAGATGTCACTATGTATTGTCACGCAAAAACATGTCTTTTTGATTCTACATAATCAATAAAACACAAAAAAAATTAAATAACTCAAAAAAAAAAAAATTAAAAAAAGTGAGGGTTGAGATTCGTTACCTATGTCAACATATGCCAATCCTGGTGGCAATGGCATGTCCGGATCCCCCTAGAAGTCTATCCCTTCATAGGGGTATTCGTCTATGGCAACTATCTGTCATCGCCACCATAGAAGGAAGTCAGATGGATATGGGTTGGCCACCCTACCACCCCCCAGTCTGCGCATAGCGTCTTCCCAATGCCATTGGGCCGGATCTCGAACCCCATGGAGAGGAATGTCCACTCTAGGGCTCAATCCTGGAACACGCTCGAAGAAAAACGTGCTCAGAATACTATTGAACCCGAAGTTCCGTATCCTTCCTACCTTACACTCACTGAGCTGGTGTTTCATGTTGCTCAGTAGTGTAGTACTCCAGTCGTATATAGTGGGTCTCATACACTCCACCGCATAGAACATCAGAGGCCATGAGGCCTGGTGGAGTGATGCTAAGCCAGCTATCCTGCCCAGTGTCAACAATATGGCCTTTAGGCCGAGCACCTGTATAGCATTGGTAGGGACTTGACTCCCCACATTCTCTGTTTCTGGATGATAGTACACTACTATGTACTCATTGATATTCAGGCCACCCCCCAGCCCACCTCGGGAACGAAGGTTCACCACCTCCCCTCGTCTATAAATACCAGTGATAAATTATATGTACTCCACCTCTATAGTGAGGGACATTCCATCAATACGGAAAGACTTCGAGTCTGGATTCCAATAGTCTATCAGCATCTGCAGCAGTCTTGGTTTGGCCCTCAAACCACCAAGACACCAGAACTTGTAGAGTCCACATGCACATAAAGCTTGTTGAGCCATTAAGTCGGCCCTTACTGCTTCCTCTACTTCACCATGCTCACGCTCTCTCCACTCTAGCACCATCCTACAAAAGAAATTGCAATATTATCCATTAGTTTCTTGTAAAATCACATGCATGGCCTCATACGTGACTGTTTTGCAAACAGTCGCGTATGTACGTGGTTTCTAGCCCCTTTTCCGCATATAGCCAACCCTATACACAGAAAAAGCTTTGATATCCATGTGGGCCGCAGCGCTCATGTAGAGATGGCCTAAAAACTTCATTTAACCATGAAAACTTATAAAAAGTATACCAAAATGCAAGAGGAGAGCATGACTAAATACCTGGAAGAAACGATTGTGAATTCCACCAGCTGGATCTCCTAGAATTTGCAGTTGAAAATCAGAGCTCAAATGGGTAAAAGTTTCAAATGATTTATATTTTTTACTATTTATAGAAAAAATTTCAAATATTTGAAAAATTTTACCCCCTTTCCTATAGTTTCGACATTTTCTAACCATTTTGGACCATGTTTTACATAATTTGTGATGTAGAAGACCTTTTTAAGTCTTGTTTCAGCCATTGGATTGACCCGTTCATGCCGATCTCAGGTATCATGTCTAAAATGGCATATAGGTTACGTTCACCACCGTTTCCATTTTGCATGACCTTATGACCATATCACCATGTCCTTAGGTACGAACCCACTCTATTATGTCACAGAACCTTCTTGCTACTATAGAAGTGGCATGATACAAGTGTTAGAGCTTCACCTTACATGGGTACCCTAGTTAGCTTCTTATTTAAATTCGGTACCCATGCTGACGTTTTCTCCTTAAGGGTGTGGGAGTCCATTGTATAGTACCGCCATGACATTTCGCAAGAGCCTCATACTCCTCTTGATCTTATGCTGGCCTATTTCCCTCAGGACTCCCTCATGTCAAGTTGTGAATGCATTATCATGAGCTTTGCTTGCCTTATTGAGCTTTACGTCGGCTTTCGTGACATTGCGTTTCAGCCATATAGCCCGAGCTTGTCTCATGTCTAGCCATGCAGAGCCATTTTTTATATCCTTCACAGCTTGATTTCCTTTTTACCGGGAGGAGATTTTCCCCCGAGTGTCGATATCCTACACATGTATCCTTGCATTGAGCATAGGTATGTTCCACTACTTGGAACTAGTTTGTTTTCACTTATGAAACTCGTCTCCTCCTAGTTTGTAACTATAAAGCTAGTTTATTCTTTTTTCAAGCTTTTCAAATAACTGAAAAAGTCCAAAAAAAATAAAAAAACCAAAAAGCTGGACAAGGAAAGATGTTATATTTGGCAGCTGTCGAGTCGTGTCGCCTTTGAACAGACCACTGTATATCACATCCATTGGTTGGGTTATAGCTTTAGAAGCTGTACTCGTTTATCTGAGTTTATCTCCACCGATTGGTTAAGCTTCCAGTCCCTATGGAGCCTCTGTTGATGCCTCCTGCGTCATAGAGATGTCCCAGTTTGTATATTGAGTCTGTGCTACCTTCATTCAGTCACCATATGTCGTCATGCTCTTGTTCAAAGGAAGTAGAAACCTGAGTAGGCCATTCCTCGGTTATCTTGACTTTGCATGTCGGCCATTCCCGGTACAATTACTAGTTCGTGCACCTTATGATCAAGTCCTTCCACATTATACAGCTTTGCTGAGTACCTCATGTTGGATGATGGGGCATTCCTTAATACCCTCCTTCTAGCGGATCTCATCCCATCGACTTCAGATCATTTATTCTAGGATTGAAATCTAGAGTCCTTTTGAGTTCCTTGAGACTTGCAGTCATTAGTGGCAGGTTCTCTCGCCATCGACAATTTCTTAGGAATACATCAATGTCCCCTGATCGATGTATCCTCTTAAGTGTTTGACCTCAACACATTTATTCACACTTGTTAGTTTACACTCTAGTACCTTGATTCCCATTTTCATCATTGGTGGGTGATCTCGCGTCTGTTAACGGTATACATTGATGACCGGTAATTAGACGATGGACTACTATGTTCGACCTCGACACCTCTTTTCGCATAGTAGGACATGTACTCATAGTAGTTTGTGTAGAATACCTTCCAGATTGGTGGCATCTCTTATATGCTACCTCCTTGATCGTGCCAGTTTTCATGAGATTTCAGCTCTCATAACTTGATTCCAGTATATGTCAGACATTTCCAGCCACTATGGAGATCTTGATCTATTATATATCTTCAGCAATTTTGGAGATCATGGTCCTTTGTATATCTTCATCATGGAGATTTTGATCTATGTATATTGTATGTGGCGATGACCACATATGTTATATCATGTATTATGCCTATTCATGGCCATTGTACTATTATGTATCCGGGACTGCTATATGTACTTGCAGTGATGTGCAGAGTTGTATTATTGTACTATGCTAATTGGGTGGTTGGTCTTCCATTTGGGATCCTTCATCACTCCCCTTATAGGATGAACTTATAATGTAATTTGGCCATCGTATAACCCCTCTAATCTCATACATTAGGGGGCATCTGTTATAGCGGATTTCACCACTCTAGGTGAATCACACTTTGTATGGCCTCCCCCTGTCCTGCTGCAGACTCATTAGACCCTATGGACCACTTTTTGTCCTTTGATGTTTCCTTGATCATCCCTACAAACATATGAAAAATGATGTACGCGGATTTTAACCCTATAACCACGTACATACACGGGTTTGACCCATATAACCGCGTACATTGGGATGTGTGCATAATCCAAATCCTTTTGGAGTTGTCCTTGACATGGATCCGACTCATTTGACTCCTGGCCTTCCATATGCCTTAAGATCGCTCAGATTCAACCTTTCATTATCCCTTTGAAAGCTATATCAGGAACCCCTTGGTACATTGAAGGCATAAGAGAGAATTGAGAGCAAAGAAACTATAGTCCATTGTTGTCGGAACTTATACTTGAGTCTGCATCCCTTTGTCCCTTGGAGCACTTTTGTGTTCTTCCCAAGCTTGCCTTTTTCTTGTGAGCTTGCTATCGAGAGATGGAGGATTGAAGTGGTGGAGACCCAAGTGGGGGATTCAGTTTCTCCCGTTCGCAGGCATGCCGTCAGAGGTTGTATCTATCTTGTAATCTCTGATTTATATTAATAGAAATATATTTTCCTGTCCAATGATGTGCATTTGAATGAATATTTTATCCATGGGAATATGTCAAATTCTTTCACATTATTGATTATATATGCTAGAATAGATCTAACACCATCATATATAGTATGCTTGTATTGTTTACTTGTTGTTGAGGAAGTAATATAGCAATTCAAGCTGAAGATTGGAAAGCTCAACGGGGATCTACTTCAACCATCCGGAATAAGGTACGACGTCTGATCCTTTAGTGTTAGACATTTAATTTCTATTGCATATTAGAAAGGATTGATTTCTGGAGTCAAGCTGTCTATTGTGGTACCCCAAGCCATAGGAATTTCTCTCCATAACAAGGTGTCCTCCCTCAAGACGCCTAGAGCTATTTTTTATGCCCTAACCAAATTATTTGAAGGGAATAACATAAACCGAAAGATGACTCTGAGGAATCAACTAAAGAATGTGAAGATCCAGAATATAGAGACCATCTAATCTTACTTCAGAAGGGTTTCTTAGATCAAAGAACAAATAGAAGTAGTAGATGAAGAAGTTGAGAATGCATAAATTGTGATGACCACGTTGAATGGTCTCCCTAGGACATGGGACTCCTTCATTCAAGGGATCTATGCTAGAAATAAGTTATTCAAGTTCAGCAGACTGTGGGAGGAATGTTCTCAAGAAGAAGCTCGGATAGAATCTTGAGAAGAGAAGATGGGAAGTGAAGATCAAGCTCTCACAGTACAATCCAAGAAACCCAGATCCAGCCATCACAGAAGTAAGTACTCTCATCAAATGAATAACTCTAGAAATGCTAGAGATAAGTCTAAGTTCATTTGATATACATGTGATGAAAGAGGTGACTTTTCTAGAGATTGTCCTAAGAACAAAAGTAGCTCTCACAAGAATAATGGAAACAAAAGAAGACATCATGCTCATGTTGTAGAGGATGATGAACCTTCATCAAAGAGAACGAGATATGAAAGTGAAGATTCTTCAAGTGAGGATGAATATGTTTTGATTTCCACTCTCACATGAAACATTACTCATGGAAGCAATGATTGGATGGGGCTTCCAAATATATGACTAGATTCAAGGAATCCTTTGTGAGATTTTCAGAACATGAATCACCTCACAAGGTTAAGCTAGGATATGACTACCAATATCCAATAAAGGGTAGTGGGGAATCTTCCTATAAGCTAGACTCTGGAAAGTCTATGACAATGAAGGAAGTATTATTTTTTCCAGGACTCAAGAAGAACCTCCTCTCCATATCGGCATTAGATGCAAAAGAAATGAGGGTTGCATTCATAAATGGTCAAGTAATCATGTGGCCAAAAGGAAAGAATATTGATGAAGCAATAGTGACTGGTGAACAAGAAGGAGGTTTGTACAAATTGAAGGGCCATCTAGAACAAGCCTTGGTCCATGACACGGTAGAGCCAAATGAACTTTGGCATAGAATTCTTGCACATGAAAATTACAGAGCACTACTTCTTGCGAACAAAGTTGTTGAAGGTATTCCAGACATAGAAGCAAAACATGATGGGGTCTGCAAAGGATGTGCAAAAGGAAAGAACAGAAATAAGACATTTCCAAGTAGCGAAAGCAAAGCAAAAGGAATCTTGGAAATCATCCACTCCGATGTATGTGGTCCTATGTCATCAAGCTCACTAAGTTGGTATGTATACTATGTTTGTTTCATTGATGAATTTTCTAGGAAGACATGGGTTTACTTCATGAAGAACAAAGATGAAGTATTTAGCAAGTTCAAGGAATTCAAAGCCTTGATTGAGAATAACACTGAAAATAAGATCAAGACCTTTTGATCATATAATGGAGGAGAATTCACTTCGAATGAATTCAAAGAGCTATGTAAAGACTCAAGGATTAAGAGGGAGTTTTCCACTCCTTATAATCCACAACAGAATGGGATTGCAGAAAGGAAGAATAGAACTATCATGGAAGCTGCAAGAGAAATGCTTCATGATCAAGATCTTCCTATGCATCTTTGGGTGGTAGATGCCAAAACAGCGGTGTATGTATAGAACCATACTCCACATAGAGTACTCAAGAACAAGACTCCTGAATAATGCTTCTCCGGAAAGAAACCAGAAGTCAGCCATCTCAGAATATTCAATTGTCTTGTGTACATACACATTCCAAAAGAGAAGAGAACAAAATTAGATCCTTAAGGAAAGAAGGGTATATTTGTGGGATACTCTGAAAGCTTGAAGGCTTACATAATATATTTCCCAGGATACAAGAAGATTGACATCAGCCGGGATGTGACATTTGATGAAGACACAGATTACAACAAATCTATAAAGAGACCTGCTGAAAAAACTAAAGAAGCAGAAGCACCCAAAATTCATGATACAACCATGAATGAAGAAACTCAAGAAGAAGATCGACAATTTGAAGAACAACAAAGACCTGTAGATCCACCTCTAGAGAAGAATCCTCATAAGAGGAAACCCACTTGGGTACGTGAAATTATCCAAGGTGAGAAAAGATATGGGGCTCCAGAAGAGAATCATAGAGAAAGAAAGAGGACCAGATCCTACTCCAGGTATGTAGCTTTACTATGTGATTTCATTGATAAAGAACCTTCTAGTTATGAAGAAGTGGCAAAACGGAAATAATGGAAGGATGCTATGATCGAAGAGTATCAATCGATCATGATGAATGATGTTTGGGATGTTGTCCCATACCAGAAGGGAATTTAGTTGTAACTTCCAAATGGATCTACAAGATCAAGCATGCTGCAGACGGTAGCATTGAAAAATATAAAGCAAGATTTGTGGCTCAAGCTTTCTCTCAAAAAGAAGGAATAGATTATGAAGAGACCTTTGCACCTGTAGCTTGATACACTTAAATTAGATCAGTACTTGCTCTGGATGCAGTGATGAAATGGAAGATACACCAGATGGATGTCAAGACTGATTTCTTGAATGGTGTAGTAGAAGAGGAAGTGTATGTAGAACAACCACTCGGTTTTGAGACACATGATAGAGAGTCTCATGTGTGCAAATTGAAGAAAGCCCTATGCGGTTTGAAACAGGCACCCAAGACTTGGTATGGCAGAATTAACAGCTTTCTATCTAGTTTGGGCTTTACCAAGAGTAAAGCAGATTCCAACCTTTACTACAAGGTTGAAGATGGAAACTCATTGATGCTCCTACTATATGTAGATGATCTGTTTGTGACAAGTATGGATGGGTTGATTGTTGATACTAAGAGAATGCTTGCTGCCGAGTTAGAAATGAAGGACTTGGGTATGATGCATTATTTTCTTGGTATGGAGGTGTGGTAGAGTGTAGATGGAATCTCCCTTGGACAAGGGAAGTATGCAGTAGAGATCCTAAAGAGGTTTGGGATGATGGACTGCAAATACATGGCCACACCTATGGCATCGAACCTGAAGCTATTGAGCGATTCTTCATTAGATTCGGTTGATGCTACGATGTATCATCAGATGATTGGGTCCTTGATATACCTTACAAACATGAGACCATACATTTGCTTTGTTGTAAACACCTTGAGCCAGTTCTTAATAGATCCGATAAATGTTCACTTGATTGCTGCAAAAGCATATTCTGAGGTACCCAATGGGTACAGTTGATTATGGGCTCAAGTATGAGTCAAATCAGAAGATTGACCTGGAGGGTTATGTTGATTAAAATTGGAAAAGAAGTGCCATCGATAGGAAGAGAACTTCAGGTGTTTCTTCAGTATGGGATCAGGTGTGATCTCTTGGTTTAGTAGGAAGCAATCATGTGTGGCACTGAGTACAACTAAAGTAGAGTATGTTGCAGCTTGTTCAGCTAGTTGTGAGGCAGTATGGCTGAGGAAGCTATTGTCTAATTTATTTGATCTCCATTTGGATGCTACTTGTATACATTGTGACAACCAGAGTTGTGTGAAGTTGTCGGAGAATATAGTGTTCCATGACAAGTCAAAGTATATCGAGAGAAAATATCACTATATTAGGGATATGGTGCAGAGAGGAGCAGTGAAGCTCCAGTATGTTGCGGCGGATGATCAAATAGCTGATGTGTTGATGAAGCCATTGGCTAGGATGAAGTTTGAGTACTTCAGGGAGAAGATTGGTGTTCTCTAGATAGAGGTTCCCTCCAAAGGGAAGTGATGAGTCCATGAGCCATTCTAACATGGGAGTGGATTAAGTTCCTTACATGGTTAGATGTAAGGGCTGAGCCATTCTGTCATGGTGACAGGATTTAGGTTCCTTCCATGTCAGATATGAGTGATATTGTCATTCTGGGAATGGAGGTGCCTGGTGAGTTACCAGGAAAACTTAGTCTAGGACTGAGAAGCCATTCTGATGTGAGAGAGGGATGTGTTCCCACTTGATTAGATGTGAGGACAGAACCATTGTGTCATGGCTAAAGGATTAAGTTCCTCCCATGTCATATGTGAGTGTTGGCCATTCTGACAAGTAGGTCAGATGTAAGGGGAACTGCCATTCTCTGGGAGAATGGAGGCACCTAGTCAGTTACTAGGTAGCTCAGTTTGGGACTAGGGACCATTCTGATGCTATGGTAGGATTAGTTCCTTCATGATCAAATGTGAGTGCATGCCCTTTAGATGCGATGTGTTTACACATGGTCGAATGTAAGTGTAGATCCTTTCTGACAGGATGAGGTCAGATATAAGTGTTGAGCCATTGTGGCACGATGTGTTTACACATGGTCAGATGTGAGTGTTGTCCCTTTCTAATGTGTTGTGCTTGCATATGATCAGATATAAGTGCTGAGCCATTCTAGCGTGATGCCATTTACACATGGTCAGATGTGAGTGCTGGGCCTTTATGACAAGATGAGGTCAGATGTGAGTGTTGGGCATGCCTTTCTTACAAGATGAGGTCAGATGTAAGAGCTGGGCGGGCCATTCTGAATTAAGTGTAATATATAAAAACTCATGAAGACCTACATGAAGGGTAGTCCTACAATATTGACTCTGTAGAACTTCCTATGACGAGAAGAATCGAGACAGCACCATTCTAAGATAGCATGTGATGATGATCCAGATCAAGTGACAATCTAGATGTGATGATGATCCAGACTTGATGATGATCCAGATCAAGTGACGATCCATATGTGATGATGATCCACACTTGATGATGATCCAGATCAAGTGATGATCCAGCGGTGATGATCCAATAGTCGTGATGATGCAAATCCCTTGATGAAGAAAGACTTGAAGTAGAAGATGACTTGAAGACGAAGAAGATGAAGAAGACTCAAAGATAAAGAAGACAAAGAAAATGAAGAAGACTTGAAGACAAAGAAGTCTTGAAGATGAAGATGACGAGATGATCTAGTCGATACAGAGAAGAAGACCAGGGCTGAAAATTGTGTCAAAAGAATACCTTCCTAGTTAAGAGGGAGTGTTGATGTATTTGTAACTTCAGAATGTATTCATCTATGTATCTTATGTCTTATAACCCGACGTTATTCCAAGATGTGTCTATAATGTAATTGAGTCATGATGTCATGCCCCGATGTTCCGATTGGGAGGATCTATAATGTAAACAAGTCATGTCAAGTCATTGTGGGTAACCCTCCTATTGTCTAAAGGTTAAAGTCGCCATAGTTCTGGGGCACTAGGGTTATTAGACTCACCTAGTGAAGTTGGCCCTAGTAGTGTTTTAGTCATGCCAAGAAGCAGTATAAATAGAGAAGTGACTTCTCTATTTAACACACATCTCATACACACTCAAGTGCAGCACATAGTTGAGGAAGGAGAAGACACTGGGGCTAGGTAAGAAGAAGGTTACTGCTGTCGGGAGATTACTTACTATTTTGGTGCTGATTCTATCTTTGAGGAAGTTACGTGGTTTTCTCCATTTATGGTTTCCCCAAGGGAAAACATTGTTTTCATTGTCTCTTGTGTTTCATTATTGTTCTTGTTATTCTCTCAGTTAAATATCCTAATAATGCTAGCTTAATGTTGAAAAACTAACATAGAAGCCTTCTTCAACATAAACCAAAATTTACAAATATGTTAAACCCTAAAATAGAAACTAGGCCTGTGGAAATTGAACCAGGTGATAGATTAATTTTACTCACAACAATTAACAATTGATCATGCAAAATCACTCACAAAGAGACTGAAAATTGGAGCTGAACACTAAACTGTATTAAATCAGTGTACAATAGCCAACCCTGTAATAACATAGGTTTCTGAATAAATAACATAAATCAGGTATTTGAATTCATGAGGATAAATTCGAATCTAGCATAAAGCAGGCTTACTAAAAATAAGCAAATCCCCCATAGGTGTAAAAAGCTGATCCCAAATCTGTCATGGAGCTCACGAATTAGCAAAATGGCTTAGGCAAGCTAAAGAGTGGTGGAATGGCAGCTCATACATGCTTTTGCATGGAGAAAAGAGTGGAGGATGAAGAGGACCAAAAACTAGTTCACCTCACCTAGTCTAGCTTTTCTATTTGCCTTAAAACACTGAAAAAGCAGGGAATAAAGCAGAAAAAGAAGAAGAGCACCTAGGAGGCCAGGAATAAAGCAGATTTGATTCCTTGGGCTTTCCCATGTGCTACATGAGTCAAATGAGGCAATTTTTACCACTATGGATAGGTAAAAGACAACTTGCACAAGGTGGGACACATGAACTAGGCTAATAAGACAGAAATAATTAAATTAATGTCTAAATGGGTAAACTATGGGTTGATTATTCTAACAAGGCCAATCTTTGATCCTAAGTTAGAAGTAGGGATGAATGGCCTTAGTGATGCCAACATATATGCTTTGTAATGTGCACAAATAAGAGGAAAGTTTGAAATTGTTCAACCTTATTTATCCTTTACAAGTGTAATCAATCATAAAACAAGTTACAAACCCCCCTAGTTAATCATACTCTTCATACAAAATATGATTTTTTTGTAATGATTTAACATTTTGTTTGATTTGCCGCCAAAATCTGAGTTGTTTCTTTGCTTAGATGGATGCTCCCTCAAGAAAAAGGTGTCATTTCAGAACCAGGATTAAGAACATTTGTTAATTAGGGTTGTTTAAATACTTAAACATGCCTATATTTATCCTAGTTATGCCCATAAATGCTTAGAATCAGTCTGTCCTTGGATATAAACCTCGTTGTTGCAAATGCACCCAAAGTGAGTCTCATAGATCCTATATCTCATGCTTTATAACATGGTATTAGAGCGAGTGTGAATTTTTCTTCCTCTATCCAAAGCTCTTTAAGTTTTTTAAGGTTTGAAATTATAGATATCAACATCCTATTTCTTGTACAACAGTTGAGTTTTAGGGGTTTTTACCCTTATCCTAACCAGCACACCCCATACTTGGTAGTTTTTTCTTAGGGTTTCGAAAAATATAAGGAAGTTGTGATTTTGACCCCTTTTATAGGGGTAGGTCTATAGGCTGCCAAAGATGTAAGAAGACTTGAGCAGCAAAATTCAGCAGTCATGCTATAAGTGCATTTGAAAATATTGTTGTAGACAGGGGTATTTGCAGGCCTATATTCTTCCATTAATAAATAAGCTAAAGCTCTCCCAAGTGGGATGGCTTCTCCAAAAGCATGAACAAGTGCACTAGCAACCTGAAATGATGGAGTGCTCCTCTAAATTTGATAAGAAATGGGGTCAAGAAGGTGATCGCTCCATCAAAATAGAAATTGCATACCCTTGATCTAGGGTTAGATGCTCTAACTAGTAACGTCTCTCCAAAATGAGCCTAGACATGAGTACAAAGTTACAAACCGTCCTCCATGTGGATCACTAGCCTTCGATGAATCTAGAATACTGTTTTGCTACAGGACGATTTAGGTGAATAATGGTGAGTTAAATCTCCTTTACTGCCAAGCTGCCACAGGTCTACAGGCTGCCAAAGATGTAAGAAGACTTGAGAAGAAAAATTCAGCAGTCATGCTGTAAACTTGCATTTGAGAATAATGTTGTAGACAGGGGTATTTGCAGGCCTAGATTCTTCCATTAATCATGGCACACACAGCACTCCTTTAACTACTGATGAGGAACACTTTCACTCAGGAAGGTGTCCATCAAATCTCAAGAACCAAAGTGTGGACTAAAACCATGACAACCTAATAAAGTGAAAGTCATTGTAGGGATCTGAATAAATCCAATTTCCTTTTATGTTGGCTAAGATTGCTTAAATCCTGCAAATAATGCAACATTTATTTAAGTCAAAACCATCTATTAACCTTTCTATTGTGTCCTAAAGGACTGGTTTTCTGTTGCAAGTTTTCACGCCCTTCTAAAGGCTAGATTAGTTTTATCTTCATCATACATATGCTAGAGAGGGGGATCCCATAGAGAAGTAATCACCTATCATGAAATCATCACATGAGCAAGAGCGTTATAAGAGAAAAGGGGCCCCACCACAAAGCCCGACAGAGCATTCCATAGGAAAAGTGTACTTCATATGATCAAGATTTTATATCAATCATAGATGCCAAACTGGAAAACTAGCACCGGAAAACCTTTAGCTCCAAAGAAACTTCAATGCAACTAAAATTGAAGGGCATCATGTCCTAAGCAATAAGATGCGAAACCCTTCAAGTGGCCTGCAACCAAGATGCCAAGCCCTTCAAGTGGCCTGCAACAACCTTCCCAAATAGGGATGCATCCATAAGTGATGCATCAAAAACCAAGTATAAAACCTCATAGGGGGATGATCCCTTTTAAAATAAGACAACAATATTAATGAAAGGGATCCAAGCGACCTTCATGAGACTAGCCCAACAAGGAAAACAATGTAAGAAACTAGCACTATAGTATTCAAAAATCACATATTCAGGTGGATTGCACTATCAACACATTTTGGAATTTTTTTTTTATAAAATTCAAAGACAAAAGGAAGGAATGTCATAGAATTCGATTTTCTCCTTCCTTTCTATTGTTTCCTAGTCTTTACCTGTAATTCCAACGTTCAAGTCAAGATCAATAGTAGTGACTGTTCCTTGAGAGTCACTTGGAATCCATAAACATGCTACATAGATACCATAATCATGTGTTGTGAATGTAAATTGACTGGATGAGACATTTGCTATGGAGTATAATAAATTTCCATATGGTGATATCACCTACACAAAAAACAAATAAGAAATAAATCAGTCACAATAAAGCAATATATAAATTTTTTTTTTGGTGATGTTTATAATTAGTAGTTTCCATGTATGGTAAGTACATGGATGTTATTTCCAATAATCTAGTGGTGGGTTGGTTCCCTACTTATAATAGATGAAAGAGTGATGACTTGAGAATCGAGATCAATGTTGTGCAGGTGGATTGTCTAGTAGAGATATCACATGAGATATCTTGTTGGAGGATCAATGTCCATTTTTCATGAGAATTTTAAGTTTGACTCGTTCCAAATCCCTAATTTGAGTTTCTATGTTTGAGCTCATTCTTCCCAAGTTTGAATTTCCAAAACTTGGTCCCATATGCTAAATTTGACCACTCCACAACCTAGTTTGACCTCTTGGGTAGATTTGGAATTACTAATTGTAGATGACCAAAATTTAAGCCTTAAATAAGAACTTTTTACCGTAACTTTCCCTCTTGTCCTTGTTTTGGAAAGCATGTTAAGTTTTCCATTTTAATTTGAACCAAGAAAATCTTAGGATTAACTTTATCCAATATTGGCATGTGAATAAAGCAAAAAATTGGATTTGACCTTTTATTTTATATTTGTAATTTTTTCAATCCTTGGATGCAAGTTAATTTTTCAAGAGATACTACCTTCATAAGTAATCTTGTAGTATGGTTTGAATGGTTTCATTGGTACAATTCACTTCCCCTCACAAGTAGATGTGTAGTTTTGGAAAAGATGCTAATTTTTTGGATGTTAATTGATTGATTTAGGCTTATCCTCTATACTTATTTGAGGACTTTTCCCTAACTCTAGATTCTGCTTAGTAAAGTTCAGAGATACTTAAAGGAATACCTTCATGCGACTCACTAAATAGGACAGGTATGTTTTGTTTATGGTTGGACATTTAGTTAATTAGACAATCATCTTAAAAGTCACTTAATTTAAAGGATAGACCTCCAATGATGGAATTTTCTCCATAAAGCGAGATCAACAAGGGTGGAATCCTCTAACAATATCCTCCAAATATGCATAATTTGTTGCAACAACCTTCCCAAATAGGGATGGATCCATAAGTGATGTATCAACATCCAAGTATAAAACCTCATAGGGGGGTGAGCCCTCTTAAAATAACACAACAATATTAATGAAAGGGATCCAAGGGCCCTTCATGAGACTAGCCCAACAAGGAAAACAATCTAACAAACTAGCACTATAGTATTCAAAACTCACATATTCAGGTGGACTGCACTATCAACACAATTTAGATTTTTTTTTAAATACAATGAGAAAAGGAAGGAATGTCATAGAATTCGATTTTCTCCTTCCTTACTATAGTTGCCCAGTCTTTCGCTGCAATTCCAACGTTCCAGTCAAGATCAATGGTAGTGACTGATCCTTGAGAGGCATTTGGAATCCATACACATGCTACATAGATACTAGAATCATGTGTTGTGAATGTAAATGGACAGGATGAGACATTTTATATGGAGTATAATAAATTTCAATATGGTGATTTCACTTACACATAAATCAATTGGGAAATAAATTAGTCACAAGAAATCAATGTATAAATCAATTTCTTGGTGATGTTTATAATTAGTAGTTTCTATGTATGGTAAGTAGAAGGATGTTAGTTCCAATCATGTCGCGGTGGGTTGGTTCCATACTTATAATGGATGAAAGAGTGATGAGTTGAGATCAATGTTCTGCAGGTGGATTGTATAGTAGAGAGCCATGTGGTAGATGGTTTAAGGATGTCCATTTTTCATGAGAATTTTAAGTTTTTCCCGTGACAAATCCCTAATTTGAGTTTCTATGTTTGGGCTCATTCTTCCCAAGTTTGACTTTCCAAACCTTGGTCCCATATGCTAAATTTGGCCACTCCACAACCTAGTTTGACCTCTTGGGTAGATTTGGCATTACTAATTCTATATGACCAAAATTTAAGCCTTAAATAAGAACTTTTTACCCTAAATTTCCCTCTTGTCCTTATTCTAGAAAGAATGCTAAGTTTCCATGCTTATTTGATCCAAGAAAATCTTAGGCTTAACTTTTTTAAATATTTGCATGCGAATAAAGCAAAAAATTGGATTTGACCTTTAATGTTATATTTGTAATTTTTGCAATCCTTGGATGCAAGTTAATTCTTCAATAGATCCTACCTCATAAGTAATCTTGTGGCATGGTTTGAAGGGTTTCATTGGTACAACTCGCTTCCCCTCACAAATAGATGTGCAGTTCTGGGAAACATGATTACTTCAACATGTCCATATTTATGATTGAAAGGGTACTATGCAGACAAGTTTTGATGTGAATAGTAGTCAGTAGTATATGTTTCCACTATAGTGGCACCCAAACTAGTTCACAATATTTTAATGAAATGAGTTTTTATTACAGAGGTTGATCAAGCACACTGGCAACTTAGTGTTTCATAGAGAAATTTCTATTGAAAGTTTATGAGAAATTTTTTTTTGTGAAGCCAGTGGTTCCAGTCTCCAAAGATTCCCCAAAATAAATTTTGCAAAGGAATTTGAGATTTTGTTATCTGAGAGGGTAAAAGAAAATTTCAATAGGATTGACACCAAGAGCTGTAGGGAAGACACTAGCATCAACCACAAACAATACCTCTACTTCCCATGTCTCACCTATGGGATCAACCATTGAATGGCCCTTATCAACACCCATTCTATGACTACCCATATGATGTGCAGAACACAAGGGAGTTGATAATTCTCAAGCTCCTTGATCTTGCATGCTCTATGATATTCTCAATCTCATGGATACTGAATGTTATGAGATTCAAAACTTCTCCATAGAAATGGTGGGTTCCAAATTCCTCTAGTCCAGCTACAATCATTATTCTCAAGAGCTTCTCTAAGCCTTTCCTAAGATTATTTTCATCATATGGGTCTAAATGGTAAGTGACATGCCCAGGAAATTCCACAGTTCCTGAACCCTTAGCCCTTGCTAAGGAAAATATATGAGCAGTTCTAGAAAATATGGACATTTTTTCCACATTATATCATATTACAAGATTTTTTGAATCATTATTCTCAACACCTTATCTAAGACTTTCCTAAGATTATGTTCATTATATGGGTCTAAACTGTAAGTGATATGCGCAAAAAATTCCACGGTACCTGAACACTCATCCCTAGCTAAAGAAAATATATGATTAGGTTTAGAAAATTGTGAACCAAGGACCACCCATACTTGCAAGAGATGCTAGCTTATTGCTACTTCATAGTGGAAAAGTTCCTAAACGTGCCAGAACATGACCATATTTGAAATTTATTTCACTTTACCGTTGATTTATGGTTAAAAACACCCATAGGCCTTGTCATAATCACTCATATTGTTTTTTTTTTATTCGCATAACTATTGGTTTATGCATGGATCAACCCAATCTATGGAGAAAGTATTGATTATTGTTGTTCTTCTTCGACAACACCAACCCAGAATGTCATTTTACAATGGTTTAGGGGAAAATATATTCCCAGAAAATCCTAAATTGTGCTCAGATTTGACTTTAAGGTTGGTTACATCCTCTTTACTAATTCCACACACATGCATTCCCAAAAATGCAGATTTAGGATTGTTTTGATGCTAATTGTTTGATTTAAGCCTATCCTCTTTACTTATTTGAGGACTTTTCCCTAACTCTAGAGTCTTCTTAATAAAGTTCAGAGATACTTAATGGAATACCTTCGTGAGACTCACTAAATAGGGAAGGTGTGTTTTGTTTATGGTTGGACACTTAGTTAATTAGACAATAATCTTACAAGTCACTTAATTTTAAAGGATAGACCTCCAATGATGGAATTTTCTCCATAAAGAGAGCTCAACAAGGGTGGAATGCTCTAAAAATATCCTCCAAATATGCATAATTTGTTGCAAGAACCTTCCCAAATAGGGATGGATCCATAACTGATGCATCAACAACCAAGTATAAAACCTCATAAGGGGGTGAGCCCTCTTAAAATAACACAACAAGATTAATGAAAGTGATCCAAGGGCCCTTCATGAGACTAGCCCAACAAGGAAAACATTCTAACAAACTAGCACTATAGTATTCAAAACTCACATATTCACGTGGACTGCACTATCAACATAATTTAGATTTTTTTTATAAAATGCAATGACAAAAGGAAGGAATGTCATAGACTTCGATTTTATCCTTCCTTGCTATTGTTACCCAGTCTTTAGTTGCAATTCCAACGTTCCAAGTAAGATCAATAGTAGTGACTGATCCTTCAGAGGCACTTGGAATCCATAAACATGCTACATAGATACCAGAATCATGTGTTGTGAATGTAAATTGATAGGATGAGACATTTTCTATGGAGTATAATAAATTTCCATATGGTGATGTCACTTACACATTAATAAATTGGGAAATAAATTAGTCACAATAAACGAATGTATAAATCAATTTCTTGGTGATGTTTATAATTAGTAGTTTTTATGTATGGTAAGTACAAGGTTGCTAGTTCCAATGATGTAGCATTGGCTTGGTTCCCTACTTCTAATGGATTAAAGAGTGATGAGTTGAGATCAATGTTGTGTAGGTGGATTGTATAGTAGAGAGACGTGTGGTAGATGGTTGGAGGATGTCCATTTTTCATGAGAAGTTTAAGTTTGTCCCATGAAAAACCCCTAATTTGAGTTGTTATGTTTGGGCTCATTCTTCCCAAGTTTGACTTTCCAGACCTTGGTCCCATATGCTAAATTTGGCCACTCCACAACCTATTTTGACCTCTTAGGTAGAATTGGAATTACTTATTCTATATGACAAAAATTTAAGCCTTAAATAAGAACATTTTACCCTAACTTTCCCTAGTGTCCTTGTTTTGGAAAGCATGTTAAGTTTTCCATGCTGATTTGAGCCAAGAAAATCTTAGGCTTAACTTTATCCAATATTGGCATGTGAATAAAGAAAAAAATTGGATTTGACCTTTTATGTTATATTTGTAATTTTTTTAGTCCAATGGATGCAAGTTAACTCTTTGAGAAATCCTACCCTCATAAGTAATCTTGTGGCATGGTTTGAAGGGTTCATTGCTACAAATAACCTCCCCTCACAAGTAGATGTGCAGTTCTGGGAAGTATTACTTCAATAGTGTGGAAATTGAACCCAGTGATAGAACAATTTTACTCACAAAAATTATCAATTGTACATGCAAAATCACTCAGAAAAGAGACTGAATATGGAGCTGAACACTAAATTATATTAACTCAGTGTACAATAGCCAACCCTATAACATGATAGGTTGCTGCATTAAATAATTACATAAGGGATTCGAATGCATGAGGAGGCAATTCGAATCTAGTCAAAAGCAGGCTTACTAAAATTAAGCAAATCCCCCATAGGTGCATAAAGTAGTTTCCAAATCAGCTAAGGAGATCACGAATTGGAAAAAGCACTTAGGCAAGCTAAAAGGTGATGGAATGACAACTCATACATGCTTTTCATAGGAGAAAAGAGTGGAGGATATGGAGGACAAAAAACTAGTTAACCTCACCTAGTCAAACTTTCCCAATTGCCTTAAAGCACTGAAAAAGCAGGCAATAAAGCAGAAAAAATAGAAGGGTGCCTAGGAGGCCAAGTATAAAGCAGAATTGATTCCTTGAGGTTTCCCAAGTGCTACATGAGTCAAAATAGGCAATTTTGACCACTATGGATAGGAAAATGACAACTTGCATAAGGTGGAATCATGAAACTAGGAAAATAAGACAAAAATGATTAATTTAATGTCTAAGGTAGCTAACTATGGGTTGATTATTCTAACACCCCCCCTTAAGCCTGAATTATGAGTAATATATCAGAAAATTATAGGGTCTAGCAACAATTCTTAGTCACCCTTTACATACTACATGTCCATTTTAACAAGGAAAGAGGCAAAAACCACATCGGAAAATCCTCCCTTAAACATGGACTGTAAAACAAAATTTGGAAATCTTGTCTTCACTCATGCTTCACAGCATGATCAGAAATCCCCAGCAGTGATTTGATATTGCTGAAGGTCTTTTCACAAAATGCTTTGGTGAAGATATCAGCTACTTGTTCCGAAGATGAACAGAAGAGTAGGTGAATGGTGCCATCATGCACAAGCTCTCTAATGTAGTGCATATGGATCTCAATGTGTTTGGTTCTCTGCTTTTGAACTGGATCATTGTAGATTCGAATGGTACTCTAGTTAGTTGCGTACTCTGATTTGAAGCCACACTCTCCAAGTAACCCCTGCAACCATAAACATTGAGTTGTTGCATTTACAACTCCTCTGTACTCTGCTTCTGTAGATGAGAGTGCAATGGCACTCTGTTTCTTGCTTGAATAGATGATTGGCCCTTCTGCAAGCATGAACACATATCCTGATGTGGACTTTCTATCTGTGCTATCACCTTCCCAATAACTGTCAGTAAACCCAATCAAATCAAGATCAGATTTTGCTTTATAGAAGATCCCATGTGTCCTTGTTCCCTGAACAAAGTTAAGGATCCTTTTGGTTTCTTTCCAATGGATCTCATGAGGATGATCCATGTATCTAGAAGACACACTTAATTCATAATAAATATCAGTTCTAGTATGTGTAAGATACAACAAACATCCAATCAATTGCCTATACAGTGTATTGTTTACCATAGGTGAAGAATCAACTTCTTTCAGCTTCACTCCTGAAAGGAAAGGAGTCTTGCTTGGCTTGCAATCCTTCATTTTGAATTTGTTCATAAAATCCAAGGAATACTTGGACTGGTGCACCTTGATTCCAGCTTTGGTTTGAGCAATCTCAAGCCCCAATAATTGGCTTAAGAGCCCCAAATCTGTCATGGAGAAGGCTTGGTTCATTGCACCCTTCAAGGAAGCAATCTCATCCTTTGAGCTTCCTGTAATGAGAAGGTCATCAACATATAACACAATGATCATTAATGAACCATTAATTAACTTCAAATAGACATTTGGATATGATTTGCACCGAACAAAATTCAGTGATAGCAAGAAGCTATCAATCTTGGCATGCCAAGCCATGGGGGCTTGCTTTAGCCCATACAATGACTTTCTCAACCTGCACACAAGAGATGGGTTAGTAGAAAATCCTTGAGGCTGCTGCATGTATATCTCTTCATTGATATCTCCATTCAGGAAGGCACACTTTACATCCATGTGATGTACCTCCCATTGCTTTGAAGCTGGAATGGCTAAGGCTAGCCTGATGGAGTCCATCTTTGCCACTGGTGCAAAGGTCTCATTGGAATCTAAGCCATGAAACTGTGAGTAGCCCTTGGCTACCAATCTGGCCTTGTACTTCATAGGTGAACCATCAGAATAAAATTTGGTCTTATACACCCACTTACATTGAACTAGCTTCCTCCCTAGGGGAAGATCCACTAGCTCCCAAGTGTTGCTATTCTGGAGTGAGCTGAAATATTCCTCCATGGATGCTTGCCATATTGGATCTCCTGATGCATATTCATATGTCTAAGGATCTGATTCCACCATCAGATAGCATTTCTCAGCAAACATAGGATCCTTCATGCACAGACCACTCTCAAATTGAGATCTAGTCCTCTAAGGGTAATTGGGATTCCCAACTAGCTCTCTTGCTGCATGAAGTGTCTTGGGTGCCCATTTTGGCCTTGTATGGATTATAGGATCTGCAATAAACTCATCACTATCATACATATAAGAATCATCATGTTCAAGAATCTCTTCACTTACTTTCAGAGGTTCTGGTGGTGAAGAGGCTTCTCCCACTTCCACTGCTGCTAGGGGTTCTTCTTGAAACTGAACACACCTTTCAATGAAGGCTTTGTTTGTGATAAAATTTATCATCTTGTACCATTTTTAATATTTAGAGTACCCAACAAATAGACACTCTTGGCTTTGGGGCTGCAAAGCCTTTCTCTTTTCTGTTGGAATTCTAGCCCATGCCCTTGAGCCAAAAATCCTGAAATGGGTCACATCTGGCTTGTGCCCACTCCATGCTTCGAAAGGAGTCATACCATCAAGCTGTTTATGAGTCACACTATTATAGATATAGGATGCACTATTGATAACTTTTTCCCAGTACTTTGGTGGAAAATTTTTGGCCTCCATCATGCATGTTGCCATCTCCTTTAGTGATCTGTTCTTCCTCTCAGCAACACCATTTTGTTGTGCTGTGTAAGGGATAGAATGCTACATATGAATACCTGCATCTGCACAATATTAAATAAACTCAGACTTGACATACTCACCACCATTTTCAGATCTTAGGACCTTGAGTTTCTTCCCAGACTGGTTTTCAACCAAAGCCTTAAAGACTTTGAAGAGGCCAAAAACTTCAGACTTGTGTTTCAGGAAGTAAACCCAACAATACCTGGAAAAGTCATCTATGAAATTCAATGCATATTTGGCCTGAATCATGGACATATGAGGGAACGGGCCAGAAAAATCACTGTGGATCAACTCAAGGGGTGCAGAGGTTCTCTCATGACTAGCTCTCTCAAATTTATGCTCTGGGTTTTTTTCCTAGGATACAACCTTGGCAGACTCCTTTGGAAAATTTTATCTTTGGTGACCCTATGACCATCTCTTTCTCACTAAGATCAGAAAGATACTTGTAATTTAGGTGGCCAAATATTTCATGCCAAAGCTTGCTTTCCTCATTAGCATGAATCAGAAGAGAAGAGGGGTTTGAGTAGGGTAGGAAGTGTGAGAACATGTATACCTTCGAAGTATGAATTGCAATGACTTTACCACTTGAGATCTCTGTGATCTCAACTTCATCAGGGGAGAATATGACCTTCTTTGGAGACCCAGTGTGAGTCATCTGATACACTGAGAAGAGGCTGGAGGAAAGACCAGGAACATACGACACATTGCTGAACTGACCATGATCAAGATCAATCCTCCCTTTGCCCAAACTTTCAGTGAGAGAGTCATCTCCCAGTACTATTGGTGGACCTTTCGACATGTCAAGTGAGGAGAACACCTCCTTGGTCGAAACCATATGTCTTGAAGCTCCTGAATCAATGATGAAACTAGGTGAGCTTGATGTGCCAGCAACCAATTCATGAACTCTCTCTCTGTCTTCAGAACTTGATCCTCCTTCTCTCTTCTTTGAGCTTTCTGGAAGGGAGATGCCATTCTTCTCCAGGAGTTGGGTCAGCATGTCTATTTGCTTCTTCATACAGAAGCTTTCAGTGTGATTTCCCTTATTGTAGTATGTGCACTTGCTCATTTCTCCTTTATTCTTCTTCTTCTGGTAGTTCTTCTTGGAACCTTGTGGCTCCTCCGGAGACTTGTTCTTGTCTCTCTTTTGCTTAGGTGGATTTTTAGATTTATTTTTGCTTTTTGAATCCACCCTCGAATCTCCAGCAACCAGAGCTTAGTCTTTGGATGGTTTGATGGTTCCCATCATCACCAGCTTGTCTTGTTCTTGTGTGAGAGATTCCATGAAATCTGCAAGGCTAGGCATCTTCCAGGTTCGAGCTGTCAACTTTGTGGCATAGAAGGTCGAAACAAACACTGAATAGTCAGGGCCAAGCTTCAAGAGTATGGCCAATACCATCTGATCATCCTTCTTTTTGATCCCACTTTGTTTTAGCTGCAAAACAAGTGCTTTGAACTTGGAGAAATAGAGTTGCAGAGATTCAAAGCTACTGGGACTCGGGGAAATCAGCTCATTTTCGATTTGATGCCCCCTCATCTCATCTGTATTTCCAAAAAGATCAGTAATATTCTCCCATAATTCATTCAGTGATGTCAATCCATCAATATGGAAAAGGAGGTCTCTGGAAATACTCAGACACAAGAGACCATAGGCCTCATCCCTCCTGTTGTGCCATTTTATCTTCTCTGCAGCTGCATTGGGATCTGCTTCTATTGCCATAGTCACCCTGTAGAGGCCTTTCACTCTCAACAGTATCTCCATCTCTGCTTTCCATTCAAATAAATTGAAGGGAATCAAGATGATCTTCTGAGATTGATCCATAGCTCAGAAATTGTCCCGGCTGTCAATAGAAGGCTCCCAGTCACGGATGTCAAACCTGCAAAACAAATTTGAAGGAGAGAAATTGATCTACAATGGATTTGATACCATGTGGAAATTGAACCCAGTGATAGAAAAATTTTACTCACAACAATTATCAATTGTACATGCAAAATCACTCACAAAAGAGACTGAATATGGAGCTGAACACTAAACTGTATTAACTCAGTGTACAATAGCCAACCATGTAACATGATAGGTTGTTGCATTAAATAATTACATAATGGATTCTAATGCATGAGGAGGCAATTCGAATCTAGTCAAAAGCAGGCTTACTAAAATTAAGCAAATCCCCCATAGGTGCATAAAGTAGTTTCCAAATCAGCTAAGGAGCTCA
This sequence comes from Pseudotsuga menziesii, assembly GCA_001517045.1. Lineage (NCBI taxonomy): Eukaryota > Viridiplantae > Streptophyta > Pinopsida > Pinales > Pinaceae > Pseudotsuga > Pseudotsuga menziesii. The sequence goes on along the minus strand of LPNX011141124.1, from coordinate 39,721 downwards.
CGAATTGGAAAAATCACTTAGGAAAGCTAAAAGGTGATGAAATTACAACTCATACATGATTTTCATAGGAGAAAAGAGTGGAGGATGTGGAGGACAAAAAACTAGTTAACCTCACCTAGTCAAACTTTCCCAATTGCCTTCACTGAAAAAGCAAGCAATAAAGAAGAAAAAGCAGAAGGGTGCCTAGGAGGCCAGGAATAAAGCAGAATTGATTCCTTGAGGTTTCCCAAGTGCTACATGAGTAAAAATAGGCAAGTTTGACCACTATGGATAGGCAAATGACAACTTGCATAAGGTGGAATCATGAAACTAGGAAAATAAGACAAAAATGATTAATTTAATGTCTAAGGTAGCTAACTATGGGTTGATTATTCTAACAAATAGGTCCATATTTTTTATTGAAAGTGTACTGTGCTGACAAGTTTTGATGTGAATAGTAGTTAGTAGCATATTTTTTCACTATAGTGGCGCCCAAACTAGTTTACACCTAGGCAGATTACATGAAATTGTCATAGATGAGCTAGATTTCAAAGAAAGAAATGTTGTAGAACATCATCATTGGGAAGTTGTTAGTAGTATAGTTCACTGAAAACCAATAATCATAGCTATTGGGAGACTGTTTGAAGGTCAAATTTACCATAGATTCATTAACGGAGATCTGATTGGGAAGTATATACACATAACACTTTGAAGAGAAGAGCATAATTTCCTATATGTGAGAACAACAACTATAGGTAGCTCTGGCATAATGTTACTTCTGGATGAATTGTAAAATGTGATTGTTGTTGACATTGAATTGAGAAAATGAATTTAATGTTACTTTATTTTTTGTAGAATAAAATAAAATTGATTATATTAACATTTTATACAAAAAGGGGATATACGCAGATTTTGTCCCTTGTTTATAGATTTTCTTGAATAAGGACAAAAATATCATAGTGTGGAAGACACATATCCACTCAATCTGGTACCCCTGTGAGTGGATGCTACATTACCGAGGTTAAAAGGAGTTTATTTTTGCAAACAAGTGCGAATAGGTTTGTCAAAGTCACTATGAATCACCACCAGTAGCTCAGGAGTAGGATTATCATTAATAACTACAATATCTAAGAGAAAAGTAACAACCCATGGAATATGGAGATTTTTCTCCAAATAAACTGGAGTTAATGCCTAGAGAATCACCATTTGAAATCAATACATCCCAATCTGCAAAGTACACTACCATATGTGTATCATGAAAACATTCCAGTAGATCTACCAATGTGATGAATTTGTAGGGTTTTCAATAAAAAAATTTGAAGGGACCAAAAATGGTTTGAAACTATACAATAAAGATGATATAGAAACCCTAGTTCTGAGTCCAAATGCTACTTACCAATAGTTTCAGTGATCCATTGAATAATCCATAAAAAAAAAATTAGAAAGCAACTTTCCAGATCCATTATAAGAGATGGCCCTTGAGAATCCCTAAGAAAGGAGGAATCTTGAAAGCCCTTCAGATTTCACACCAAAAATCTGTGCAGATTGCAGGCTGAAAAAAAAAGTGTTGGTGCAAAAATACTGGCGTGAACAGACACAAAAACCCCACAACATCCATGAAAGAGGATTGAATATTACGCATGAAAAGGATGGTACAAAAAGAGAACTAGTACACCCACCCATAGATGCTTCTAACCAGCCCCAAAATCTTTAGGATTAGCAGAAAATAGGTCTTAAATAAATCAGCAAGAAACCCCTAATGTTGGGCATTCAATTATTTATGCAAGGTCTATGAATCAACACATTAAATAGACTTAAATAGCCCTAAATGAAGCATGCTTCTCTAGTAGACAATATCACAAAAAAAACCCAAAACTCTATAGGTTAGGTAAAATATTCTGCTATAAATTCTGATACAATGATAAACCCTAATTTACACTTCAGGGTAAATAATTTTATGACTTATATCTTATCATTTTGATTTCCTAAAATTTTGAGTTCTGGAATCCACTCACTTACTCTCTCTCATATCTTATGCTTTGTAGAATTGTAGGAAAATTATCATTTAAACTTTGTATCAAGGATCATTGCAATTGGTTCATTTCTCTTTTGTTGTTCTTCATCTTGAATTGCCCAAATCTTGTATATATGTGGATGGTTTTGATTAGTCATAATATTTGACTCTATTCTTTATCTACAGGTGAAGCTTCATACATGGATAAATGTCAGGAAGGGGGATGAATATGTCAGGGTTACTGCTCACTTGTTTACACCTGTGGTATCAAAAGAAGAAGCTTCTAATAGGTCTCGTCTTGTCCTAGCTGGAACCTATGATAGATGCACACCCTTAAGAGAAAATGTGCTTATATTCCTATATTATACTTGAATTCCATTGTTATTAGTGATCATTGTTGATAAGCGTATGTGTTCCCTAAACAATTTTTTCCTTTTCAAACATGGGATGTATGACCTTATATATTATCTCAATGGAGAGGCTTCATTGGTACATCGAGGCAATTTCCAAGAGAAAAAAAGAATCTCAGTGCTTTAGTTTGATAAACCCAAATTCAACATCATCCAAAGCAACTTCATACATGTACTGTAGCTACCGAAGCATCAGAACAATTTTGTTAACGAGTAGGTGCAGTTCCAAGACGTATTGAATGTAATTGGAGGCACCTTTTAGCACACTGAAAAGTAGGTGGCCTTCATCAACAACCTTGGATGTCCTTTTCTCTAGTACCTCAGATGTTTCTAAGTTTCCAACTGTAGACAAATGTGTATCTTGGTTGAACTAAATCATAGCATTCTTATTCTCGCAAAAATTCAAAAGTAAATAGTGAAGGAAATTTACCTTATATACAATCATCATATATTAATTATTTGTAATATATAGATGCTCAAATTTTAGTATTAAAATAAAATATTATCTATCCCTGAAATGTTCTCATGTCAGGACCCCATTTCAACTAAAAACCTTTTATATTCCAATTCCACGACTTTCTTTTGATATCCAGAAGAAAAAAGGATAGAAGATGATGGAGGACTAACCACACCTCTCATTAATGAACCTCGTGATGGTGACTCAGAACATGAACTATCTGATGGAATTGATGGATGTACATAGCGCTAATATGTAGTAATCCTGGATTGGTTTGGAGAAAAATGGGTCATAGCATCAGCTGAATGGATATTTAGTTTTTACATTGAGTAATCATGCACATTTCCTAGCAATAATTGAGATTTAGGTGGCCCTTGCATGCTACTAGACGTTTGTCAAGTCCTATATCAAGTCCCCCTAGCAAGGGTGAATACTCCCCAACCACTGCTTTCCCTTGTCACACATAGATTATAGAAAATATGAGATATTAGAGTCTTTTACTTCCTACTATTTTAGTAAATGTGAGTAGTTCCTTTCTTCTAACTATATTCCACATTCTTTGTTGATTACGAGATCATTAAATTTTAATTCTGTCAAGATAGAGAAATGAAGAGAAAAACTATGGAAGATCAAACATTAGTCCTCTATACTAGATAAAAGGTCATTAGTCCTCATAGGAGCATTTTAAATATTACCAATCAAACTTACCTTTGGGGCTATGTAACTCCCAACAACCTAAGCATATTTAGCATATCTTGCTGTCAAACTTTGTATCTAGAAAATATGCTTCGTCAGTGAGACAGGTATTCCCTACCCTTTAGTTGGGGGCACTATGAGGTTGCTCAAGCTGCATTTTCTGCCATGTTTGGTATTTGCATCCTATGCAAACTCCATGCCCACCATTTTAAAGTTTTAACTGGAAATAGGAAGCTATATCTAAGAGGGTGGATTCAGCTGTGGTAGTACAAGCGAGACCTGTTCTACAAGAATTTTCTTATTTTAGTAATGATGACAAGCTGCCGTCAAGTGCTTATTTTGAAGGTAATTTTGAGTTCCATTTCTAAACAGAACAATTTTGAAGTATATTTGATGTTAAGTGGCATGAGAAACTGATTTGAATTTTGATGATGGCATATGTGATACCTTTGGTAAAAATTCTTGATTTTGAATGATTTATTATTGACCACAAATTGGCATTTTGTTGATTGAGTAACGTGTCTTTCATGGAGAAACAAAAAAGAAGCATTAGGGGAACCAAAGACTACATCTAGGAGTTTGCCAGTATTGAATGAGCAAAATTTGTTTTCACATGTCACACGGCTTGGACTTGCTTTTGGGTATGATTCTCCATCTCTTAAAGAAATCCTATCTGGAGTTGTCCCTAGGTTCAATGGCTTCTGCTTCAAATAGCATTTATACAAAAAGAGTTGGTGTTTCTGTAGATACTAGTGTGTGAGCGACACTATTTTACGTATTTTATGTGTTTCAAAATTACTCAATGCCATACTGCTATTTGTCATCAAGTAGTTGTCCAATTAAATTTTGATGTTATTAGCATCCTTGATATATTTTCCTTTCCTATGAAAACTACATAACATTTTGTTATGTAGTTGTGCCATGCATTGGATCTATTTTGTGTCGATTACTTTGTAGCTATCTTAACAATTTCAACTAAGGGGGAGCAAAAGGAAACAAACAAAAAGTGATTGTTGTGGGGAATGATCAAAGTCTAGAAGGATGTAGGGCTATAGGAATTTCTTCTAAGATCCCTCTATATTTGATTTATTATGTTAATCTAGTCTTAAATCCTTGTTCACTTGCTAGTTTTAGGATGGACAAATTAAAGAATTTATTTATTTATTAAACTTGCGTAACTATGATGACATGAAATTGTAGTAATTTTTTTGATTTCCAACATCATTTGTTGGGAAAAGTAAAGAAGTTTTCAAGCATTATTTTTACAGTGCACATTATTAGAAATTCTAATGGTTTAGTGTTGCAGAGCTATGACAAATTGTGAAAATTACTTTTCCTCACTGTTGATGTATATGTAACTTTGGAATGTATTTCACTTGTATTTCTTATATATTGTAACCCAATGTTTATTCTGGGATGTACTTGATTCATGTCATGCTTTGATGTTCCTATCAGGAAGATCTATACTGTAAACAAGTCTTGTCAAGTCATTGTGGGTAACCCTCCTATTGGCTAAGGGTTAAAGTCCCCGCAGTTCCGGGGCACTAGGGTTATTAGACTATCCTAGTGAGGTCGGCCCTACTAGGGTTTAGTCAAGTTGGGAATTAGTATAAATAGAGAGTTGGCCTCTCTATTTAACACACATCTAATACACACTCAAGTGTAGGACATAGTTCAAGAAGGAGAAGACACTGGAGCTAGATAGAAAGAAGGTTACTGCTGTCAGGAGATCACTTACTATTTTGGGTTCTACTTTTCGTGCTGATTCTATCTCTGAGGAAGTTGTGGGGTTTTCACCATTTATGGTTTCCCTGAGGATAAACACTATTTTCATTGTCTCTTTTGTTTGATTGATGTGCTTGTTATTCTCTTGGTTAAAGATCCTAATGTATTGCTTGCTTAATGTTGAAATTCTAAGATGGAATCAGAGATAACCTGAGAATAAGATATTGTGCAGCTGCAGGAACTTGGGATTCCTAGTTAGTGGATATTCCTCCACATATTTTTAGCAAAGTAAGGTTGGATTAACTCTTCTCCTTAGGGCGCATATTTCTATCCAAGCAGAATCCAATTCTAAGGTTTTTCAGTTTTGGACCCAACACTGCTGCTGAAAATTAGGGATTTTCATAGAAGAGGAATTTTTCAATGAGCCCAAGCCTGGATTGATATTCTCCCCAAAATTGAATTTAGAGATCAAATTCAGAGCATTTGTTTGGACAAAAATATGGAAAAGAAAAACCCTAATTTTTCTACTGAACCAGCACTGCAGGATTTCAGTTCCAAATCTAGATATGACATCTTGAACTAGTAAGATCTAAATGTCTCATCATACCAAGGTTGATGAAAATCTTGAGGGAGATGATAACTTCCAATCCTGGAAGTATAGGATCTCCCTGGTCCTGGAAGAAAATTAGTTGGACTCCTATATCAATGAGGAGGTTCCAGTTCCAGAGGGAGATGAGGCTAAGGCCTTACATAAGAAGAATTTGGTTATGGAAAAGAGAATCATTGTTGATTCTATCAAGGATCACGTCATACCACAGGTGTCTTCCCACAAGACACCTAAAGCTATGTTTGATTCCCTAACCAAATTGTTTCAAGGGAAGAACATAAACAGGAAGATGACTTTGAGAAACCAATTGAAGAATGTAAAGATCTAGAATGCTGAGACTATTCAGTCTTACTTTACAAGGGTATCTCATATCAAGGAACAGCTGGAAGCAGTAGATGAAGAAGTGGAAAATGCAGAGATTGTGGTGACCACCTTAAATGGTCTCCCTAGACCATGGGACTCTTTCATTCAAGGGATCTGTGCCAGGAATAATTTAGTCAAGTTCATTAGACTATGGGAAGAATGCTCTCAAGAAGAATCTTGGATAGCATATCGAGAAGAGAGGATGGGAAATGAAGATAAAGCTCTCACTTTTCACTCCAAGAGAACCAGAAGGAACCATCATCACTGTAAAGGTAAGATCTTACACCCTAAAAGAGATCTGTCTACCATTAGATGTTACACATGTGATGAAAAAGGTCACATATATAGATTCTGCCCTAATAAAGGGAACTTAAAGAAGAAGAAGGAAAACAAGAGAATACATCATGCTCATGATACAGAAGATGATGAACCTTCCACAAAGAGAATCTGACAAGAAAGTGATTCTTCAAGTGATGAATAATATGTGCTGATCTCTGCTCTTACAGGATTTGTTTCACATGGAAGAAATGATTGGCTCATAGATAGTGATGCTTCCAAGCATATGACAGGATTCAAAGAATCATTTGTGAGTCTATCTGAACATGAGTCACCTCGCAAGGTGAAACTTGGGGATGACTGCTAGTATCCAATAAAAGGTAGTGGTGAATCCTCCTATATACTAGACTCTGGAAAGTCTATGAATATGAAGAATGCATTATTTGTTCTAGGACTAAAGAAGAACCTCCTCTCCATATCTACATTGGATTCAAAAGGAATGAGGGTTTCTTTTGTAGATGGCCAAGTTCTTATGTGGCCAAAAGGAAATACTTTTGATGATGCAATAGTGATTGGGGACCAAGAAGGAGGTCTATGCAAGCTGAAGGGCCAACCAAAACAAGCTTTGGTTCATGACTCAATAGACCCAAATGAACTTTGGCATAGAAGGCTTGCACATGTGCATTACATAGCACTACCATTTGCAAGCAAAGTTGTTGAAGTTCTTCCAGAAATTCAAGCAAAACATGAAGGGTTCTGCAAAGGATGTACGAAAGGAAAGAACACAAAGAAGAGATTTCCAAGTAGTGAAAGCAAAGAAAAAGGAATCTTGGAAATTATCCACTCCGATGTATGGAGACCAATTTCATCAAGCTCACTAAGAGGGTATGTGTACTATGTTTCTTTTATTGATGACTTTTCCAGGAAGACATGGATTTACTTCATGAAGAACAAAGATGAAGTGTTCAGCAAGTTCAAGGAATTCAAAGCCTTGATCAAGAACTACACTGAAAAGAAGATCAAGACTTTTCGATCAAACAATGGCAGAGAATTCACTTCGAATGACTTCAAGGAACTATGTAAAGACTCAAGTATTAATAAGCAGTTTTCCACCCCTTATAATCCACAATAGAATGGGATTGTAGAAAGGAAGAATAGAACTATCATGGAAGCTGCAAGAGCTATGCTTCATGATCAAGATATTCCTATGCATCTTTGGGAAGAAGTAGCTAGAACAGCAATGTATGTACAGAACCGTACTCCACACAGAGTACTCGAGAACAAGACTCCTAAAAAAGTCTTCTCAAGCAAGAAACCAAAAGTCAGCCATCTCAGAATATCCGGTTGTCCAGTTTACATACACATTCCAAAAGAGAAGAGGAAAAAATTATATCTTTTAGGAAAGAAGGGTATATTTGTGGAATACTCTGAAAGCTTGAATACTTACAGAATATACTTCCCCTGGTTCAAGAATATTGACATCAGCAGGGATGTAACATTTGACGAAGATTCAACCTACATCAAATCTGAAAAGAAACCTGCTAAAGAACCTGAAGAAGCAGAAGCTCACAGAATTCATGATACAATCATGAACGAAGAAACTCAAGAAGAAGATTGAGAATTTGAAGAACCACAAAGACCTCTTGATCTACCACAGGAGAAGATTCCTCACAACAAGAAACCTACTTGGGTACGAGAGATTATCCAAGGTGTGGAAAGATATGGGGTTCCAGAAGAGAATCTCAGAGAAAGAAAGAGGACCAGATCCTATTCTAGTTATGTAGATTTACTATGTGGTTTCATTGATAAAGAACCTTACAAATATGAAGAAGTGGAAGAACGGAAAGAATGGAAGGATGCTATGATCGAAGAGTATCAATCGATCATGAAGAATGATGTTTGGGATGTTGTCCCAAGACCAGAAGGGAATTCAGTTATAACTTCCAAATGTATCTACAAGATTAAGCATGTTGCAGATGGTAGCATAGAAAAGTATAAAGAAAGATTTGTTGCTCGTGGTTTCGCACAGAAAGAAGGAATAGACTATGAACAAACCTTTGCACCTGTATCCAGATACACTTCCATCAGATCGGTACTTTCTCTGGCTGCAGTGATGAAATGGAAGATAAACCAAATGGATGCCAAGACTACTTTCTTGAATGGTGTAGTAGAAGAGGAAGTGTATGTGGAGAAACCACTCAGTTTTGAGACACATGATAGGAAGTCTCATGTGTTGAAGAAATCCATGTATGGTTTGAAACAGGCACCCAGGACATGGTACAGTAGAATTGACATCTTTCTATCCAATTTGAGCTTTACCAAGAGTAAAGCAGATTCCAACCTTTACTACAAGGTTGAATATGGAAACCAAGTTATGCTTATACTATAAATGTAGATGATATATTTGTGATAGGTATGGATGGGTTGATTGCTGATACAAAGAGAAAGATTGCTGCCAAGTTCGAAATGAAGGACTTGGGTATGATGCATTATTTTCTAGGTATGGAGGTGTGGCAGAATACAGATGGAATCTTCCTTAGACAAGGGAAGTATGCAATAGAGATCCTAAAGATATTTGGGATGATGGACTGTAAAGCATTAACCACACCTATGGCATCGAATCTGAAGATTTTGAGTGATGCAGCTTCATCAGAGTCAATTGATGCCACGATGTATCGTCAAATGATTGGGTCTTTGATGTACCTGATGAACACGAGACTAGATATTTGCTTTGCTGTGAACACCTTGAGCCAATATTTGACAGATACAAGACATGTTCACTTGACTAATGCAAAGAACATTCTAAGGCACCTAAAGGGTACAGTTGATTATGGGTTGAAGTATAAGACTGATCAAAGGATTAACCTGGAGGGTTATGTTGATTCAGATTGGGTAGGCAATGCCATTGATAGGAGGAGTACTTCAGGGTGTTTCTTTAGTATGGGATCAGGTGTGACCTTGTGATTTAGTAGGAAGCAATCCTGTGTGGCACTGAGTACAACTGAAGCTAAGTATGTCGCAGCTTGTTCAGCTAGTTGTAAGGTAGTGTGGCTAAGAAAGCTACTATCTGATTATTTGATCTCCAGTTAGATGTTTCTTGTATATACTGTGACAACTAGAGTTGTGTAAAGTTGTCATAGAATCTAGTATTCCATGACAAGTCAAAGCACATCGAGGTCAAGTACCACTATATCAGGGATATGGTGCAGAGAGGAGCAGTGAAGCTCCAGTATGTTGCAACAGATGAACAAATAGCTGATGTGTTGAGTAAGCCATTGGCTAGGGTGAAGTTTGAGTACTTCAGGGAGAAGCTTGGTGTTCTCCAGATCGAGATTCCTCCCAAGAGGAAGTGATGAGTCCATGATGAGCCATTCTGACATGGTGAGAGGATTGGTTCCTTCCATGGTCAGATATAAGTGTTGTGCCTTTTCGAAATGGTGAGACGATTACTTCCTTCCATGGTTGGATGTAAGAGGTGTGACATGGTGAGAGGATTGGTTCCTTCCATTGTCAGGTGTATGTGATGATCCCACATCCAGCATGAAAAAGGGCTGGCTCTATGAAGACACATCTTGTATGAAAAAGGACTAGCTCTATGTGGATGCCACATCCAGCATGAAAAAGGGCTGGTTCTATGAAGACACATAGAGTATGAAAAAGGACTAGCTCTGTGTGGATGCCACATCCAACATGAAAAAGGGCTGGCTCTGTGAAAACTCATCTAGTATGAAAAAGGACTAGCTTTGAGTGTGTGCCACATCTAGTATGAAAAAGGACTATCTCTGTGAAGACTCATCTAGTATGAAAAAGGACTGGCTCTGTGTGTGTGCCACATCTAGTATGAAAAAGGACTAGCTCTGTGAAGATTCATCTAGTATGAAAAAGGACTATCCTTGATTGTGTGCCACATCTACTATGAAAAAGGACTAGTTCTATGAAGACTCATCTAGTATGAAAAAGGACTAGCTCTGTGAAGACTCATCCAGTATGAAAAAGGACTGGCTCTGTGTGTGTTCCACATGTAGTATGAAAAAGGACTAGCTCTATGATGATACATCTAGTATGAAAAAGGACTGGCTCTGTAGATGTACATCCAGCAAGAAAAAGGGCTGGCTTTGTAGAGATTCCTATGACGAGAAGAATCAAGAGATAGCACCTGTGATGGTGATCCAGATCTAGTGATGATGATCTAGTAGTGATGATCCAGATCCAGTGATGATGTTTAATGATGATCCAGATCGAGTGATGATCCAGAGCCAGTGATGATCTAGATCGAGTGATGATCTAGATCCGGTGATGATGTCTAGTGATGATCCAGATCAAGTGATGATCTAGATCCAATGATCATGATGAATTGAAGATGAAGATGACTTAAAGATGAATATGACTTGAATATGAAGATGACTTGAAGATGAAGAAGACTTGAAGATGACGGGGACTCGATGATGATACAGAAGATACATAGAAGAATACTTGTGCTGAAAATTGTGTCGAAAGAATACCTTCCTAGTTAAGAGGGAGTGTTGATGTATATGTAAATTTGGAATGTATTTCACTTGTATTTCTTATATATTGTAACCTGATGTTTATTCTGGGATGTACTTGAGTCATGTCATGCCCTAATGTTCCTATCAGGAAGATCTATAATGTAAACAAGTCATGTAAATTCATTGTGGGTAACCATCCTATTGGCTAAGGGTTAAAGTCCCTGCAGTTCCTAGGCACTAGGGTTATTAGACTCTCCTAGTGAGGTCGGACCTAGTAGGGTTTACTCAAGTCAGGAATTAGTATAAATAGAGAGCTAGCCTCTCTATTTAACACACATCTCATACACACTCAAGTGTAGCACATAGTTGAGGAAGGAGAAGACACTGGGGCTAGATAGAAAGAAGGTTACTGCTGTCGGGAGATCACTTACTGTTTTGGGTTCTACTTTTGGTGTTGATTCTATCTCTAAGGAAGTTGCGGGGTTTTCACCATTTATGGTCTCCCCGTGGATAAACACTGTGTTCATTGTCTCTTGTGTTTCATTGCTGTGCTTGTTATTCTCTCAGTTAAAGATCCTAATGTATTGCTAGCTTAATGATGAAATTCTAACAATTGCCATGTACAAACATTTATTTTTAATAATTTCATGGAGACTACTTGAAACAAATCATAAATGACCGGATGTTGATGATTGAATATCGTTAGTGGTTGGTGTGGACCTACCGAGCCAGGGTGAGATAGTGTGCTTAATAAGCATAGAGTTTCATTTGATCCTTGAGTTATGCCCTGAGATTTCATAGCTCAAAATAAAGATTCAAAATAAACAACCTGTTGTTGGGATAATTCACGAGGTGCTACCATTTTGGCACATTGTCTCAATTTAATTGTTGCACATGACCCAAATCATAGTTGCAAGCACTCGTGTAACTCTGATAAGGCTAACTCTGGTGTAAATCTGATAAGGAAAGCACTTATAAGGATAACTTATGGGAGAACAGGTTTGTCTCATTCTCTTAAACTTTCCTTGTAAAAGAGGCAAGGGATAATAACTAAAAATTAGCTAATTGGTTATCTTCTAATTTTTGTTGCTTATAGCACCTGTGTGTCCAAATAGAGTAGAGCCACCATACAACATTTGTCTCTTCTCAAATATTACCTTTGTCATGGTGATTTTTTTTCTTGTCTTTATTACTTTGTCTATGGTGCACTTCTAGAGTGCCCTTGGTTTTGATAATTATTTGTATCAGTCTAGTTGTGGCTATATATAAGGCAAATTGGCCAGAGATAAACTTACAAACATGAGTGAATGCTTCACACTGATTTTCATAGAAAATGTGTCAACTATAATGTTGGGTATGATTTTATTATTTCATTCAACTCTTTTTGGAATATGTGTTGAATTTATTTTGCTTGCTTATTTTGGTAGCCTTCAAACTTGTATAAAAATATGTTTCATTTTCTAGAATTGGATGATATGGTAGCTTATGCTTTGCAACACTCGGTCTGAAATCTTTCTCTTTCATGTATTTTTATATTGTCACTGATAGGTTATTATATGAATGGCAAGGTTTGCTTACCTTATTTGACTTTTACTTTGCTTGATTTCATATGATGATATTTTTATTATATATTCAGGCATGCCAAGAGATATTCCATAAATTGGTTGACTAAATTGGTATCACATACATCACAAAGGTATTTCATTCTCTCTGGTAACATGAATGGATATCCCAGATAGTGAAAATTGTACATAGCTCTCAGAAATTAGTTTATCATAAATACTAGTTACTGGTAAGTTGTAATAGTAATAATTATGTAGTTTATAGATTACTATCTATCATAAACTTGTTTGAATATCATCATTGTCAAGTAATAAAAACTTCTTAAAGGGTGCTAGCTCAATGGTAAAGCACCTGCCTAATTATAGGAAGGAGGTTGGTGGTTCAATTCCTCCATGCCCTATCATAAATTTGTGACTATATAAATGACTAAATTCACATATATACGACTATTAGTAGCTAATTTCACGTATATTAGTTGTATTTAGCTTAGTCATTAATATGTTGTCACCTAGTAGTTTATTTAGTCGTATATTTGGTCATTAATTGTTGCAATTAGTGACTAAATCCATGACTAAATCATTGACTATCAATGACTAACTCAATGACTAATAATTCAAGCTATTAATGACTAAGTGAAATACGACTAACTATAAGATAGTGAAAATTAGCTACTATTAGTCGCCGACTCAAAAATAGTCGTTTATAGCCTGATTTTAGTCATTTTTTTAGTCATTAATTTCTCATTTTGTACTAGTGTTCCATAACCCACACCAAGCAAGAAAATCCTACACATATGGATGATCATGCACCTCCCCTTGGAGGTTCCAATATCTCACTCTCTCCATGCCACCTAAGGAATCCTGCACATACACACAGTCCCTATGAGGTTTGGTCATGCAAAAAAACTCATTCTAGGTTGAGTCGCTCGTGTTTGGTCATTGTAGTGCAACCCAAGTCGCTCAGAAAACCCGAATGGGAGTGACTAGGTCGCTTCTATTTGGTGAACATGTGTGACCTGGGTTGGTCCTGTCTCCCCAACAGGTGCGACCGGGCCGCTCCCAGTAGCCTAATATTAGCGATTTGGGTCTCTCCATTTCCCTAGAAAAGCGTGACCAAACCCTGAGATACCTCTGAGCTCGGCACAGGTCCCAAGATGAGCAATAACATAAAGTAAACCAATGAAAAAGACGGGTTCGATGAGAGCTCTTACCTGCAAGTCACAGATTCAAAAATCGTCGGTCCAATCGAAAGAAATTAGCAATTGAGTTCTGGGGTCCTCCACTCCAACTCAGCACTGACCAATGAAAGTGGCACATGTTATGTGGTCCCCCGTGTTTATAGGCCACCATTTGGTCTATTTTTTATTCCATGCACCACAGAGTAATCCAGAGTCCGTTTGAGACATCATTTGCACCATTGGGTTCATTTTTCTACCCTCTATATTTTTGTTAGACCCACGTGTCATGCTATTTCTATAATTTTTTGGACCATTTCCCAGAAGTCACCTCAATTTGTGTGGCATCATGCAAATCACCCAGTGTATCTATTGGCATCTTCACAAGCCATCTGCTCTGTCCATACTGCATAGTAGCCATATTTTACTGCCATTCATAATCTTGCAAGGGAGGCCCAGCAGCATTCTGCATTTATTCCTTTCACCCATTTTCACAACATAACTTCTGTCCATATATGAAACACTTCCCTCTTTCTTGATTGACCATTACAAAGTTTCTGTTAATATCTTTTCTGACTCCCAAAAGAATGAAACGATTGTCGAGCATGCTTGCTTCCTTTCACTCTCGTTAAATTATTTGAAAGGGAATCTTTGTAGCCTCATTTATATCCTTTTTTGGACTTTATAGACTATTATAAGAAAAGGACCAACCTGGCACATTTAAGCTAAGAAAATTTCCCTTTGTATCCTTTTATGATTTCTCGGACATTGGGACTATAGTTTACAAAAAAATGTCATCATAAGTTGTCTTTAAGTTCTTTTCCATCCTTCTCATCAAGAAAATATCGCCAAGAAAATTTGGTTTCATTCATGCTCATAAAAGCATTTGAACCACTGTCTAGTCAGTATAGGTTTAACCTTTTTTTGACCTGGATGGCTTACCAATGGTAAAGAAGTCCCCCTTCCCTCAAATGTTCGGAGAGCTCTCCTTTGTATACTTTTATCCTTTTTTGTTCTTATGATACTATTAAAGAAAAAGAGACCACACTAGATTCTTCTTCGTGTTTTCAATCTCTCTAAAAATTAAAACACCATCGATCATTTACTTTCTTGGGCTTGCTAAAAATCCACGAGATCGTTTCATATAGAGCTTACTTCTATCCCTTCTTTGTTCTCCTTAAACTATGAATAAGGCCCAAACAATGTCTTCAGGAACCACCACAAATGATATCATAGTATGGAAACTTCTCCCCATTGGGTGGCATTTGTTCAGAGTATTATGTGATGAGTATTCCTTGGATCCCTTGGATACCACTAGTCCAGTTACCTCCTTAGTATTTCCCATTTGGATTTATATTCTTGTTATTACAACTATGATGCCTCTCCCATGAGTCAGTTTCATTTGCTTCCAGGTTATCCTTTCCATCATACTTTGAATAAAAAAAAATTGAGTCCGTCATAGTCCCCTACCTGTATTCCTCCATTCGGTTTGTCAGCCACCATATTCTTCAACATCTTTGGTTATCCCCCTCATGCTTCTATTCAAGGAAACATCATTTCCTTGATCAGTTGCATGTCTTCCTCTGTCGATGTCAACACATATATTCCAAAGGATAGACCTAGAGGTCCATGTATCATAGTTGTGTCCACCTCATTGATGAGTTCCTTGGACCACTTGAATGGAGTCATTAGTTCCTTTTGAGTTGGTTGTGTCTCACGTGCTCAAATTCAACTACATCATTGCACTATTGAGTTTCATACAGGGAAATCATCCATTAATTTTTTGATCAAAGACCCCAGTTGTCACTTGAATCTGGAACATTGAGGAGTCTACCTATGGGACCCATATACTGTCATGTCCCTTGTAATTTTTGGGTTGTGTTTGCGATAGTGTTCGGGAGCTCCTAGATTTATGCTTCGATGTGTCTCCAGTACTTGATGATATATATTGTACCATAGAGATTCCGAATCTTAGTCATTTCATCCCTCTAGTTTTGTACACTTCCACTTTTCAACAGAGCAACAGTTGTGATGATATTGAATTCCATGAGAATGCCATTGTTCCTATGTATCAGTTTTTTAGATGAGTATTGTATTCGGCCTCCAATTGAGGCCACCATTATGTATCATCATTTGTATATGTATTGATTGGATCCCATGTTTTGAAACTTGATCCCATTATTTATTCTTTTGACATTGTTACAAGCATGGGTATGCCCTCCTCATCCATATACATGTCACACGTTATATGTATCTCATCCATTTTTTAGAACCAATAATAAAAAACCAAAATCCACCATAGTTTGCACGAGGAAGCTCCACTTCTCTGCGGGTCTCTCTAGTCTCTCCACTATTTTCATCATTATTCCCATGATCCTATGGTGTCTATCATCCATACAATGATCTCCTTCCCTCACAAATCAAGGGGAAATTTCTTAACACTAAAAAGTGTTCACCTAGCTCTCCATGGTCAAAACCATATACATACATCATATTCCTACCATATTTCCCTTACTTTTGACCTTCACAATTGTATTTCCACAAAAAAATAGTCCAAAACATCATTATTCCTTCCCACAAATGAAGGGATGATGAGAATTTATTATGGTTTACCCTCACTCTCTCCCAAAAAGGGTTAAAAAACCCTCAAAAGGGGTCAAAAACCCTAAAAAAGAGAAAGGGTAAAAAACCACAGATAAATACCATGGGAAATGAAATACCTTGGGTCAAAATCCCTAGGACCATACTATAAATACATTGTGGAGGACTCTCCCAAAACACCTTTTCATTCACTTGTGGTTATGTTGTGCCATTTTTCTCTCATATATACCACACACTTTCCTACCATTATTCCCCTTGCCACTCCATTTCCCACAATGTACATTGAGATTTCTCTGTACCCACTTTGGATCCATCCCCGATTTGACAACTAGCCATGGAGATGACTAGAGAACCAACTCATGGAGCTTCTAAAACACTTCTGAGGACAGCTACGGTGGCCCATCTTGTAGGATAAAGGTGTGTTTATTTTTTGCTTGTTGCACTAGTTAGTTGATATATATGTTAAAACCCTAAAAATATTTGATTTCATTTTTTATTGTTGTTTATGTAGTTGTTTATTTTTCTGTTATTCCATTGAACTCTTCCTTATGCTTTGGATGAGCTGAGTTTGGTGCATCTGCAC
Organism: Pseudotsuga menziesii; assembly: GCA_001517045.1. Lineage (NCBI taxonomy): Eukaryota > Viridiplantae > Streptophyta > Pinopsida > Pinales > Pinaceae > Pseudotsuga > Pseudotsuga menziesii. Next base: position 22,786 of record LPNX011141124.1, on the reverse strand, counting down.
GTAATAGGGGATAAATCCACATTACAGATATTTCTAGTAAAGATACAAAGTCAATCAATGGATAGGTAACACATGTGAGAATTAGTACCCTTCTAGATTATTTTAAGATCGTCTTCCTTACAACGTTATCTTTGCAATTGAATATATTTTAAGATAAACAAAGAAAAATTGAAGTTGAGAAGGAACATGTTATTTTCTATCCACATTGTAGATAGAAGCACTCTTCAAAGAAATTCCCAGTCAATACTATTGAAGTCTGTTTAATTTGTAAAAAATATCATCCTAGAAAATCATGCATGTTATTACTAGGATTGAAATAAGTATATTAAGATACCAACCAAGAAACTAAGCCATCATATTTTATAGACCACCAGATATGAATCAAAATATTTTTTTATTTTTTAATACTTGGAATAATCAATAGAATCCTCACTAGATGAAATTTCCCATTCCTTTGTTGGAGAATCCTCGATATCTATAGTTCCCCTTTCCATGGATACAATGGACACCTCAAATAGTTCAATATCCTTCTTTTCCATAGAATTGGAAAGGGAATCCTTTCCCTAAACATCATTTTCCAATGCAATAACCACAATTAGCTATACAACAATAATTGCAACTTCCTTTGTCATGACCGCAATACCTTAATTAAACCATTGGGGTTATAATACACTCAATTTACCATTGAATATACTGCATATATCTCTTAATACAAGAAGGTATTGATTTGTTTCTTACATCTATCGCAATATTCTAGAACCCATTTCCCTTCATCCTAATAACCACAGAAATGGGGCTCTCTTCTCTGAGTTATAAGTCCCTTGGTATTCCCTAATTCTCTTTGAGGTTCTCACACAGGTGGATAGGAACACTTTATGCCCAGACCCCATATTGTGTTTCTCTCTGTATGATTCTAGTTTACAATATATGGTTCACTATGGTATGGTGATCCTGGTATCACTTACGTGATTCCCTTCTAACATCTAATGTTGGTTGTATTCTTAACAAAGTTTGGTTCAGTTCTAATCACAGAGACTGACTCCATTCAAGGAGAGAGAATCCTTTGAGTGTACTTAGTTCTAATATTTATAGGCATATTGATGACTAACCAAGTGGCACCAAGTGTGGTGATAGTTATCCAGGTGGAACACATGCATTGGGACACATTTTTCACCTTCTTGTGGACTCTTAAACCCCCATCTCTTTTTTTGTTCTATGGTTTGCAGTAGTCATGGTTTTATATAAAAAGTAAAAATATACAAAATTATGTCATCCATGTCTAGATTCTAGCCATTTCATCCATATTTATAGTGTTATATTCTGGGGTAAAAATAGGGTGTTACATTCCCCTCCCCCAAAATATAAACATCATTTGTGGTGTTTCACTATTCAAAACACATGTGCCAAAATTACATTTCATGTTCCTTCAAGGAAGCAATGCTTTTATAACATTCATATTCATATTCAAGAGAAAACATATCTCACTTCAAGAAACATGTAGTATGTTGTCTTGTTCATTTATATCTTTCATATGATGGCTATTTTTGAGTAGCAATATCCACAATTTCTATTACAATATTATACAAAGTTGTTACCTACATCAATACATACTGAAATCTTGCATATCACAGTCATCACAAGAAAATTATTTTGTAATAGGAATTTAAATTTATAATCATATAAAAAATCCACAAGACGATAATGCATATTATCCCAATAATTATCTTCATTACTATGTTCTAAATTCACATGGATTCCATAGGCGAGGTTCACTAATTTTTTCCCATCTTTCCATTGAATTCATAGCCAAGCCATCCCACAACTGGGTTTATCAAGCTACTCAGAAATCACAATGCCAGGCCATCACATAGCTCTGTTTATCAAGCATTCATAAAATTAAATGATAGTGGTAATTCTCCTGGCACTTTTCAACTAGCATCCATGACATGTCCTTCCTAGACAAGTCTCTTCAGCGCATAATATATGGTTGCACAACTTTTGTTAGTTTCCAAGATGCTTCCTCAATCAGTGTTTTGTGTCCTTGCAATATGGAATATTTGTCAACAATCATATCTCAAATATAACAACATTTATCATTTGTTTCCTTAGTTTTCCTTATATTATGAACACCTCTACATGTACCTATTTCATTTTTTTATAAAATCAATGCATGTTATAATCGTTCTCACAAAATATTCATAATGTCTATAACAATTTTCCAATTTAAAAATGTAAAAAACACATATTAATTTCATCAAATAGGTAGTTATTCGATATCCAATACTTATGTGCATGCATATTTCTTTTAATCATCCTACACCATATGAGGATTCGTGATCCCTTCTCTAAGTTAGCAGTTCCTCAATATCCCTTCACTAAGTTAACAATACCTCAGGTTTGTTACCCCAATTCTCTTTCACAAAACAAGGAATATGACTTCCTTATCTGAGTTAATAGTACCTCAGAGTCCCTTTGATAATTTCATGGTACCTCAGGTTTGTTAACCCAATTCATTTTCACATGATTTATTCATAGTCAAATCATTATACTTGTCTCTTCTCTTTAAACATGCACCCTTTTGTCTTAGGAATCCCCTTCTCTGAGTTAATAGCCCCTTTCTTAGCACAAATCTATTGATAGGGGTTCACACTCTGCCGACACTCCTAACTCAGTGATCTCCCTGAGAACTGGCCCATACAGGTTTTACCTTGTCCAACAACACCTGCAAAGAAGATGCTCGAGGGATAACTGTCAGAACCAAATTTTTATAGTAAGAAGGTGGGTTTTGTGCATCTATTGTTTAACCACCTCAACATTACTCAAACATCCATGCATGGGTTTCATTGTTACTTTACTCATATCATAATCCATCTAGATCACATCATTATGACTACTTATGAATAGATCAATTATCATGATATCACTCTGAACAAAGAGACATCACATAATTTAGAAGTAACAAACATATTGTAGCATTGATTCATCTAGATCACATCATTTAACACAGAAACAACATAAAGACACAAGAAAAATTATTTTCAGCAACATCTGTTCTTGTCATATTACTTGCGCATCAAAACAAGTTCCCAGAAATCATCTTCACAGTTGCGATAAAGAACAAAACAAAAATCAGTCTTTTGTGGAGGTCAATAGGATCATACAATCATGATATATATCTCTTCAAAAGTATATATGTATTTATTCAAGATTCCCTTCCTACTACATTCCTACTTCTATATATAGGCTTGTGCCTTTTACAAGATGGTCCAATTTAACCGATTTTCTAACTAATTTAGACCAAAAATTACAAAACTATGATCAAGCTGACTCTTTGTTGAATTTTCTACCTTGCACACTGTTAAGTCATGAACTTGTTTCCTTCAATTTTATATTTTTATTTTCATTTGTATTTCAAGTTTGCTTATTTTCTTAAGTTTTCTCTTTCACTTACTTTAGGAAATTTTTTGGTTTTAAATGAAATTTTGTGTTTTGCTTTAGATTTTCATTATGATTTGTTTCCTTAGGTTCTGAGGGGTTTTGTAGGACATTATATGGATTAATTAGTTCACAAACAACATTAGTATCATAGTTTATCATTTAAACCTCATTCAAATTGGAAATAATGACTAAAAAGCACCAAAATTGATTTCAAATTATTCTTGTAGTGCAACTGCCAAAAGTTTACACAGCGGCGCTACAAGAATATCGTGGCCACCAAAATCACCGATTTTTAATCAAATTTCTCCCATGATTTTGGTTTTTAGATGACTAATCACATGCTTAAAGGGTTTTGATATGTGTTTCTTCAGTAATGATCATGCAAACAGGTGCATTTTACAGCATGAAGGAGATCGTGGAAAATCATTAGTTAGAGTTGGGTGAATTGTGACAGGTAGACAAACGAGCCTAGATTGAGATGAAAGAGGTGCTCCATACATGCATTATGAATCTGGAGACTAAGTGGAGCGAGGACATTTGCTTAGAATCTGGAAGTCACAGTTACATAGAAGATTTAGGGCTTTCACAGTTACAGAGAATATTTAGGGCTTTCTTGTTGCGCCAGTTGGAAGCAAATTTGACACCCGAAGACACTTGTATAGTTAAATTTGACAATCAGACAGCTCAAGGATTGATTTCAAACATCTGCAACAACATAGCAATAAGGTATTCCGCATTAACATGATAGTGGCAACTAAAATTAGGGGTTTCTTCTTTAAAGCTTGTTATGATAAAATTGATTGAGGAAAGTTGTAATTTATGTTGTTAACAAACTCCCTACGATCAAATATCAATATAAAATGGTTTGGAATGCTTTGGCAAGTGATAAGTTTAAAAATAGCAGTTTCATTGAACAATTACCTTGTCAAGATCTGAAAATGTGGTAAGGTGAAGCTCTATTCAGTTTGTGGCGACCAAGGTTTCACAGATCTACTGGTTACTTATAACCAATGCACTAAATGAGCTGAGCATGTCAAGTGCATGCAGACCTTGTCTGAATAGGTGCTAGAAGCTTACTGGATTGTGCTGAATGTAATTTGAAATAGAAAGTTAGCAGATATCAGATTGCCCTCATATCTTTCCATCCACTAGTTAAACATTCACAAGTTGATTTAAGAAGCAGGAATTTGAGAGCTCTAATGCAAAGTCTTTTTTTTGCAAATAGATAGCTCATAAGTGGCATTAAAAGGAGAAAAGTGTACTATTTGAGTAGAGCCATAACACACAGATGTTTTCATACATTCTAGAGATGGTCTAGCATCGAAATAAATAGCTTGGATAATAGTTAATTTCAGCAACAGTTTTATTGAAGAGTTTGTGGCACTCTGTTGACCTAAATTACTCAATTCCGATGTAAAGCTTGTCCTGCAATGAAAACAAAAACAGACTGTTAAAAAATCAAGAGAAAACAGTCAAGGATAATCAAAGAAAGCTAACTATCAAAATCCTAGAATCTTGAGGAGAAAAAAGGAGCTGTTAGGTCATGCAGAGGGCTTTAAAATTACACAGGTTTCAGTCATTGAAAGCAGATGGGAAAAAGTGGAAAAACAAGTAGGGCTGATCCCACTGAGTTGGAATGGATTGACAAATTTCCTGGTTGTGCAGATCTTTTTCAGAATGCTGGTTGGTTGGATTTTCTGAAGAATATTGATAGCTATAACACTGAGGTCTCTTATAAATTTTCCCAATGCTATAACCAGGACATGGTAGTATTTGATACTTTAAAGTTTAAGATGAATGTGGAGTTAGTTGCTGAAGCTACAGGAGTCATAAATGAAGGTGAAATGTGGTTCAAAAAGTTTCCTTTCACCTTTAATGCCCAGAGGTACCTTTTACCTGGCATTACTCCAGACTGGAGCAAAGGAGTATTAATTCAGAATTTAAGAGATGAGTGGGTGGAGCCCATTAAAGTCATACAAAGCTATATCAACTGTGAAGGAAGATATGCCTATGTTTTTAAATATCATTTTAGGTTCTTACAGCATCTGGTTGGTGAATCCAGAATGAGTCTTCCTTTCCTTTTGTTTAAAAGTTTGCAAAATATGTCAAGTAGAGTCAAAGGGCATCAAGATCACACTACACAGTCCATTTTCCATCATGGACTGATCAAATTGATTATTAGTACTGTCCTGCAAAGTGAGGGAAAAACATGGGATTGTTTCCTCTTCTGGTCTGGTTTTCAAATTAAGCAGGAAGAGCAGCAAACCAAAAAACAGGTAGACAAAGGGAAAACCCTAGTTAGGAAACTAGGTCAGAAGGCCAAGTCTGAAGATAAAAATGAAGTTAAGCTTGAAGAAGATACAAAGCCTTCAAAGGAAGACTATGAACATCAGCAGCCTTCAGCTGATAGTAAGGGCAAAGGTTCACTGTTTCTAAAAGAATAAGATCATCCTGTGCAAGATAGGGCAACAGTAGAAACTTTCATGGAGGAGAAAAATGTTGTCACAGAGAAGATTGCTATAAAGGAAGAAAACATTCAGGTCCAGCAAAGAAGCCCTATCACTATTCTATCGGAGGATGAAGGATATATGTTAGAAGAAGATAAATCCATTGTCAAAACTAAAACTAGGGTTGGTTCATGCAGGAAATTATCCAGTTTAGAAAATAAGACAATCAGACCGAAGAAAAAGAAGATCAGGGTTAAAGCTATGGAGTTAGCCACAGTTAGACATCAAGTAAAAACTTTGAATATGGTGAAAGAACTTGCTTCAGAATGGAGACCAAAAACCAGACCTAAAAAAAAACTAAGGATGAATATGAAAAAGCTATTGAACCCTAGGTTAAATTGAAAAGAAATAACTGTGCTTGATGATGATTCTTCAGATGAAAATCCATTGAAGACAAAAAAATAATCTAGTCTCATCGAGACTAAACTCTCAGCTGTATTTTTGGAATTAAGGGGTGAAATGATAAAAGAACAACAGAAAAAGGAAACTGAAGTTTCTTATTCTGAGGACCAGCACTTGATGGATGAATCTACACCTGCTGAAACAGTGAGTCAGGAAAACCCTATTGTTCATGGTGTGTCTTCAAGGCTGCTACAGGAGGATGAAGAAATTTTCAGAAGGCTAGATATCCCATGGTTTCCCAGTGAGATCCATGATACCACAACAGGGAAGGCTTTTGACTCAGAAAGGGAGAACCTACAGAGAACCATCAAACAATACAAGCATCAAATGGATTACATGCAGGAAGTGAATGATGGTCTGATCCTAGCCAATAGAAGACATAGGGAGGATTTACAAGAAGTAAATGAACATTATCAAGATCTTACTGTTGTGTCCATGGAGGCCCTGAAGAGGAAGAGAAGCACAGATTTACAATGTGTTGAATTGAAGCAGATTGTCAAAGGCTTGCAGCAGCAGAATGAACAACTTACAAGAAGGTTAGCAGATATGGAAGCTGAGCAGAAGAGAGCCAGGAAGAAGGCCCAAGCTTTGGATGGAATAGCCTTACTAGCTGAAGCTACTAAAGACCTTTGAGTTTGTTAGTCAGTCAGTTAGTTATTATGTTTTTTAGAGCAATATTTTAGTTAGTCGGTCTTTTGTTAAGTTTTTGGAAGAAATACTTTATTTTGTAAATTGTAATATGACAATTATCCCATCGATGACTTGGCTGAAGACAGTTAGGGTTTAGACCCTAACTGATTTTTTTTGAGAAACAGTATTTAGGTAGATGAGAAAGAGAGAAAAGGGTTCTACTTTTTGGATGGCTTAAGGAGGTCTGTGACTTGTTTATGAGCTAAGTGCATAACTCTCATCTGTATTTGTTGAGCAGAATTATGAAATATATGATCTATATTGCCCTTCAGATTGTGTTTTAGCTTCATCTTTGGCTTGTTTAGCTACTTAACTGATATATTCATTGCTGGTTTATGGTTTCTTTGCTTGTAATGCTTGTCATTTATGAATGAACTTTAAGATTATATTCTGATTGGTACATGGTGATTATATTATGCATCTCTGTTCTTATTTATTTATGATTTAGTTCCTTCTTGGCTTATGAATGTATTCCCTTCAGTCACCAAACATTATAACCAGAAAAACCTTTCAAAAAAAATAAACCCTAGTTTTACCTGATTGAATTTTTGAGATTGTGTTGGCTTGTTTCTTTATAGCCTTGGAAACAATTTCTGGCACAAACATCTTTGGCGTCATTCCCGGGGAACAAAGTTGAAAACATATTTTTTCCTGGGATACTTATTTTTTTCTGGTTTTAAGAGGTGAACTTAAACTAGCATATCTTTAAGGCTATTTTTCACCAGATTTGTCACAGTGGCTACTAGAGGAGTGGGAACTAGGAATAGACCTACTTCACCATTGCAGTTAGGTGTTACAGACCCTGAACAGATATTGAGGATAGCAAGAAAGATTAGAATATCTCAATCATTACCCTCCCTATCTGACCTTAACCAGTTAGATGGTTCACTAGCTTCATCTGTGTCAAGAAAATAAGAAGACATTTCACCTTGTGTAAAACCAACAATGCCTGACAGCAGTTTCCAAATTTTTACCAATCCTCAATCCTTCAGAAAATCTAAAACTTCCTCTCCTGGTAAGACACCTCTCTTTCAATTGAAAGTAGGTAAAAACCCCTTTCATCCAAGTTCTATCCAAACCTCTTCATCACCAAAATCAGTCAGTCCAAAAATGGCAGCCCAAAATCAGCCCATAGACATGATGGACAGGATGGTTGCAGCCGGATATGCACCATTGGTCTTGCCTCAGCCCTTGAATGCACTCCCTGGGGGTGACTATAAAAAATATCTTCCTAGTTTTAATGGACAGGGGGAAACCATAGCTGAAGAACATTGGGAATCTTTCCTTAGTTATGTTGATAACCAAAATATTGAAGCCAAGGATGTATGGATGAGAATGTTTGTGCAAAGCCTTGATGGATATGTAAGCAAATGGTTCAGGGGGTTGCCTGCTAATTCCATCACTATCATTGAAGAACTTCATGATCTCTTCATGAGACAATGGGGTGACACCAAAGACCATACATACTACATAACTGAGTTTGGAGATCTTAGGAGGAAAAAGGATGAAACAATTGCAGACTTTTCAAAGAGGTTTAACAAGATGTACAGTAGAATTCCTGCAGAAATAAAGCCTACAGAAACATCTACAAAACTGACATATGCAAATGCTTTTGACCATGAATTTTCCTTACTACTGAGAGAAAGGAGACCTATTTCTTTACTGAATATACAGGATGCAGCATTGGAGGTAGAATCTAATATACTGGCTTCCAATAGATTGAAGGAAGAAATATCTCAGCAGCTGTATGACAGAAAAGAAAAGAAGGAAGCAGCTCTAGGAGGTTCATATTCCCTTTCTGCTGAAAAGAAAATTGATGAAATGGCTAAATTGGTGAAGATTCTGACTACAAAGTTGAACAAATTAGAGCTTGAGAAAAATTTCAGCAAGCCTACTCCAGAAGGTCAATGAAATCCTAATAATCAGAATCAGTTTAGAAGGCAATTTGCTCCCCGTTTCATGCCTAGAGAACGAAGGAATAATGATATCTAGCAAGAAAGGAGAGAAAATGAGGACCAAAGAGTGCCACCACCTCTTCAGAACAATGTGGTTGATGAAGAAGAAGTTGATGATGAACTAATCTTTGAAGAGACTGATCAAGATATGAATCATTTTGGAGAAGGATTGTTTGGGGGTTTTGTCACTGAGGAAGAATTTCTAAATGCAGAATATTATGATGCTGACATGTTCGAAACAGAGAATGATTAAGGTCTGGAAAAGACTGTTGTAACTGCTGCTATCTGTCAGAATGAACTTAAGAAGACTGTGAACCTGAGGCCAGGTCCAAAATAGGTGGTACAAGTCCCGAAGAAGAAGGCAGTTGTCCCTGCTAAGAAATCATCTGATCCTGTGACCGAGAAGAGACAAGTTTAAGAGAAACCAAAGAAGACTACAGAGGTTGAAGAGGTAAGTAAAGCTGTTCAGAATTTCATCCTGGAAAATGAATTAGGCAAGTTAAAGATTCCTGTACCTTTAATTGAATTGATAAAAAACCCTTCATATAAAGAATCAGCCCTTAAAATTCTTAATTCAACAAGCAATCAACCTATTTCAGATACAGTAAATTTGCAAGAAGAAAACCCCAAGATTTTCATTGGATCATCCCTGGCTGAAAAGACTGAAAATGAAGTAGGTGCTTCACCTCCATTCTACATCACCCTGACAGTCCATGAACAGATGATTCATAATTGCTTGTTAGATTTGGGAGCCTCACACAACTTAATGCCAAAGGCTGATATGGAAGCTTTAGGGCTGAGTATTACCAAACCCTACCATGATCTGTATGCCTTTGATTCCCGAGTAGTGAAGTGTTTAGGGGTAATAAAGGACATGGTTGTCAGCCTGGCTTAGTTACCTATGAAAAGTGTGATCATGGATGTTGTGGTAGTTGATATTACACCGAAGTTTGGGTTACTTCTCTCTAGGTATTGGACAAAGAAGGTTGGTGGGACCTTACAAATGGATATATCATATGCTACTATTCCTGTTTTTGGAGGAGAAAATAGAAGGCTGTACAGAGAGCTTTAGTTTGCTTACTTTGTGACAGATGACAAGAAACCTACCAATCACCCACTGTATGTTGTTGATAAAGACCTAGGTACTTGCATGTTACATTTCAGTGAGGAGGACAATACTATTGGTTTGTTACAGGTTGAAAAAGAGCAACCAGTAAAATGCAGCAGAGAGCAGGAAGATGAGCTGTGGCAGTTATACTTTGATGGGTCCTCTTGTAAAGAAGGTGCAAGTGCAGGGGTCCTTCTTATATCCCCTGGAGGTGAAACAGTAAAGCTGATGTATAAATTGGAGTTTGTTACTACTAATAATACTGTTGAATATGAAGCTTTTTTGTTAGGATTAAAAGCTGCTAAATATTTGGGCATTCAGCAGATTGTTGCATTTGGTGACTTCGAATTAGTTGTTCAGCAGGTGAAGAGCAACTATCAAGTGAATCAGGGTTTGTTGAAAGTCTATCGAAATGAGGTATGGGACATGCTTGAGAATTATTTTGTATCTTTTAACATTACTCATATTCCAAGAGACCATAATCAAACTGCAGATTCATTGGCCTTGGCTGCCACACACTTTAGAATCCCCAAGACCACTCAGTTGAGATATCCCATTGAAGTGAGGTACAGACCATCTATACCTGATAATGTAAATCCGTGGAGAGTGTTTGAAGATGACATTGAGATTAATAGGTTTCTAGAGCTTACCCATGATTTTTCAAATTCCATGATTGATTAAGAGGAAGATGAGGGGGATGAAGAGCCGGAAGAGATTGCTGAAAATGAGATTGCTGGACACAAAATTATTGAATTAAAAAGTAATTTCATTCCTAAGGGATTGTTACCTTTAGAAAAGATATTTTCAAAAGATGATACACTCTTGAAACCTGTAGTACAGTCCTCAGAAGAGAATGTGGTGGATTGTAACATTGGCTTAGCAGAACATCCAAGAATAGTCAAAATTTCTAAAGCACTCATAGATGAACAAAGAAACATGTATATTAAACTATTAAAAGAGCATGTAGATGTTTTTGCATGGTCTTATGAGGAATTGAGGACTTATGACACAGGAATCATACAGCATAAAGTCCCTTTAAAAACAAATGTCAAACATTTTCGTCAGAAATTAAGAAGGATTAATCCAGCATTGTTTCCTATAATTGAAAAAGAAGTGAAGAAGTTGTTAGATGCCAAGATCATAGTGCCCCTCAGATATTCTTCATGGGTGGCTAATCTGGTTCCTGTTAGAAAAAAGAATGGAGAGATCAGGCTGTGTGTTGACTTCAGAAATCTGAACAGGTCGTCCTTAAAGGATAATTATCGCCTGCCTAAAATTGAACAAATATTGCAGAAAGTAGTTGGGGCACACAAGATCTCAATTGTTGATGGTTTCTCAGGGTAAAATCAGATCTCTATGCATCCTGATGATAAGGAGAAGACATCTTTCACTACTCCTTGGGGAACTTTCATGTATGATAAGATGCCCTTTGGTCTAATGAATGCTGGAGCCACCTTCTAGAGGGCTATGGATATTGCTTTTGTCGGAGAAAAGGACAAGTTTGTGGTAATCTAATTGGATGATATTACTGTTTTCTCACAATCAGATGATGAACATTTGAAGCATTTGAAACAGAATTTCCTGTAGTGTAGAAAGTTTGGCTTGTCCTTGAATCCGAAGAAGTCACACTTTGTTGTACAGGAAGGTAAATTGCTTGGTCATTTAGTGTCTGCTAATGGTATAAGGATCGATCTTGAAAGGGTAAAAGCTATATTGAAAATAAGTTTACCCAAGAGTAAAAAATATGTCCAATCATTCATTGGTAAAATCAAATTTCTGCATTGGTTTATACCAAACTTTGCTGAGACTATTAAACAGATCACTGTCATGCTGAAAAAGGATCAGGAAGTCAGATGGACCACTGAGGCAAAAAATGCATTTGAGAAGATTAAAATGGCTCTTACTAAAGATCATGTATTAGTAAGCCCAGATTTTACTAGAGAATTTCTTACATTCTCATTTGCATCAGAGGATACAATAGCAGTTGTTTTGTTGCAGAAGAATAAGGAAGGATTGGAGCAGCCTATTTCATTTTTCAGCAAAACTCTCAAGGATTCTGAACTGAAATACAGTATCTTAGAAAAACAAGCCTATGCTCTAGTAAAAGCTTTAAATTTTTTCAGAATCTATGTTCTGCATTCTAAAGTTATTTCATTTGTGCCTAATGCTGATGTAAAAGATGTTTTGACACAGCCTGATAGTGAAGGGAAAAGAGGCAAGTGGATTGCTAAAATCATGGAGTATGATGTAGATATCAGACCTACCAAACTTGTCAAAGGACAAGGTTTAGCCAAGCTGCTGGCTGAATCAAATTGTCAGGCTCTGGGATTGCATGTCATGGCTGAAGAATTAGCTCAGGAAGAAGATCATGGACTATTATTCAGCATCCACATGGTATGCAGACATTGTGTATTTTCTGTTATTTTTGCAATGTCCTGACCATCTAGATAGGAAAGTTGCTAGATCCTTAAAGCTTAAAGCTACTAAGTATTGTCTAGTAGAAGAGCAGTTGTTCTGGAAGGACCCAGGTGGTATTCTACTCAGATGTTTGGACAAATGTGAAATTGAAGGAGTAATCTATGAATCTCATGAGGGTGCTTGTGGAGGGCATAAGTACTGGAATACAACATCATACAGGATTTTAAGAGTTGGATATTATTGGCCTTGTTTGTTTGCAGATGTTTATCAGCAGGTAAGATCCTGTATTCCTTGTCAGAAGTTTGCTGGTAAACAAAAATTGTTGTCATTTCCCCTAAAACCTATTACAGTAAGTGCTCCTTTCCAGCAATGGGGTCTAGATTTTATTGGAGAAATAAATCCAGCCTCCTCAAGGCAACATAGGTTGATCTTAACTGCAACAGACTTTTTTACCAAATGGGTGGAAGCCATCCCTACTAGGAATTCCACAGACAAAGTCATCATGGAATTTATTGAGGAGAATATCCTGAGTAGGTTTGGATGTCCTCAGAAATTGGTAACAGATAATGGAAAGGCTTTCAAGTCCAAGGCAATGGAAGCCTTTTATGAAAAGAATGGTATCTTGTTGAAACATTCCACTCCTTACTATCCCCAGGGTAATGGTTTGGCTGAATCCTCTAATAAAAACATCATCCAGAGTATCAGAAATTTGCTCAAACATAACAAGAGATCCTGGGATTCAATGCTGAAATATGCATTGTGGGATGATAGAATAACAGTCAAACAAGCAATTGGAACTTCTCCCTTCCAATCAGTGTATGGCACAGAGGCATTTTTTCTTGTTCAATTGGGAATCCCAGTGATGAAGTTTCTTCAACATTGTCAAGAAGAGCCCAATGATATGCAAAGAAGGATTTATGAGATGATAGAGTTGCAGCAAAACAGGGAAAAGGTAGAAGAAAGTGCACAGTCATATAGATTGAAGATTAAAAGTAGATTTGACAGGAACATCAAAGAAAACACTTTCTCAGTTGGTGATATGGTTTTAAGGTGGGATGCAAGGAAAGAGCAAAAAGGGAAGAATGGTAAGTTTGACAACCTATGGTTTGGCCCTTTCCTAGTATCTAAGATTTTGGAGAATAACACTTTTGTCCTGCAGTCTTTAGAAGGTGAGGAATTGTCTAGTCCAGTCAATGGACGATTCCTCAAGCATTTCTACAGTCTTTGAGGAGATTTTCACTTTTCATTGTATATACCGGTGTGAGTGAAGCATAATAAGGACTCCATAACCCAATGGAAATTTTGCATACTAGTAGGTAGCAGAAAAGAAGGCACTGGTCTATAGGTTCTTGAAGCCTCACAGGGAGGACTTCATCCCGCAGCTGGAGCCAGATGTTAAGTCATGAACTTGTTTCCTTCAATTTTATATTTTGATTGTCATTTTTATTTCAAGTTTGCTTATTTGCTTAAGTTTTCTCTTTCACTTACTTTAGGAAATTTTTTGGTTTTAAATGAAATTTTGTTTTTTTCTTTAGATTTTCATTATGATTTGTTTCCTTAGGTTCTGAGGGGTTTTATAGGACATTATATGGATTAATTAGTTCACAAACAACATTATGATCATAGTTTATCGTTTAAACCTCATTCAAATTGGAAATAATGACTAAAAAGCGCCAAAATTGATTTTAAATTATTCTTGTAGCGCAACTGCCAAAAGTTTACACAGCGGCACTACAAGAATATCACGGCCACCGAAATCACCGATTTTTAAGCAAATTTCTCCCACGATTTTGGTTTTTAGATGACTAATCACATGTTTAAAGGGTTTTGATACGTGTTTCTTCAGTAATGATCATGCAAACAGGTGCGTTTTACAGCATGTGTAGCTAGGGTTTTCACCCTAGCTTGTGCTGATGAGCACCTACTAAGGAATCTGGAATCCTTAGTAGCAGTTCAATGATGTAAACAAAAATAGACTGAAATAAAGACTAAGCTAAAGCAGTGAAAAGTAAATAACATGAAGCAAAAACAGTAAAGAAATGTATAATGGGGATTTTTATTGATATTACCTCCAATGAGGAGGTTGGTGGAGTCCGTTGCGCTGGTCCGATGTCAGTGGCTTCGAGCTCCAAGCTGCTTCTTCTCCTTTTCCGGTGATGGAAATGGGCCAAAAGAGTTCTCAATGGTGAAAGTAGCTTGATGGTAAGCTAGGGTTTCAAGAATAATTTCGGCAGAGGCAGGATGCTTATGACTGTGGATGTGGAATAATGGGTCTCCATCACTTATTTATAGTTTTTTAGTGATGGAGTGCTGGCCCATGGTTTTTTGGAAACCATGTGGTTTAGGGCAGCTTGTTTAGGGTTTTTGCTGTTTTAGGGTTTTCCTCCTTTTTCCTCATTATTTTTATTCCTTTTCTTCCCTTTTGGGGATTTTTGCTATTTTTAGAGGAATTTTGGACATTTTTGGAGGAAAAATGGGTTTTTTGGCCTTTTGGAGGGTT
>LPNX011141087.1:0-24730 GCA_001517045.1 Pseudotsuga menziesii | reverse complement strand
GTAGAATACTTATCGAGCTAAGAGATTTTAGAATTAAAACTTTTTCTAAAATTTTAAGATGTCACACTTAAAACCTCCAATGTACTTTTGGTAAATCATTTCACAGTGAAATCCTCTTCTAAATTTTAACTTAATATAATTTCCATAACTCATAAAAAAAATGTATTGTTATTAGTTTTGCTTTTTTCAGAAGGTAAATTGCAAACTTTTTGAAAGTTTTGCAATATTTCAATATTGAACAAAACATTTAAAAATATAAATTAAATTTAAGAATTTCTAAATTATAATATTCTAGTTTTTTTATTTATTTATTGATGTAAGACATTTTTGTATGGGACATAAATCTATAAAAGAGGGTTTATAATTGCTAGACATTAAAAATAATAAAAAACAAATTTTAAAACTAAAAATTCTAGGTATATGTGAAATTAAATGTAATATGATAGTTGGTATGTCTAATGGGAAGCTAACTATAGTGGAGAGTTCACTTTTATTGAATGTGACACTTAGTTGTTTATCCAACTCTTTAAAGACAAGACAAACAAGAAGTAGGGGGAGGCTATTGCACAAGCCTCATTTGGCTGCAGCGGGCTATTGAACAAGTCTCTGAGAAAATTACAATGAAACTCTCAAATCAAGCTTTTGACGTAAATAGACATCGTTTTTAGTCGTAAGAGAGCCACCAACACTCTTCCTCCTTTCTATCGCTTTCAATCATTGCATGATCAATCTTGAGAGGAAGTACAAGTAGACTTTGGGTCGAGCTCCTCCTTATGTTATCTACTTGATAGATTATCATGTTGCAAGGGTCTTGTATTTGTCGACCGAAAAAGGTGTCTCTGATGTCCATTTCCTTAATACCTTCCCTATCAAGCATGTGGTGTTTTCCAGAGTTAAAAAGGTCATGGTTCAATGGGAAAGAAGGAAGTTTAATACAGGTTCAAATCTTCAAAGATGTGTGTCACCCCTTGTAGTCATCTCACCTATGTAAGCAAGCAACAATAAAGAAGGGATTTGGTCCAGACTCTAGCATTGTAGAGATGCCTATTTTCCATTGTAATATTTCAAGAATGGTTAAGGGAACCCTTGCCACAATGATAATTAAAAGAATCTTGTCAAAAAGTACACTTTGTTGGAGGCATTTACCCACCATGCACACTTAATTTGGTCAATTTGACCTTGTTAAACCACTATCCTAAGTTTTATTGACTTAATCGGCATCATATCAGCACACTATGACATCAACCTGAGCACACCCATGCCTACCTTCAGTCAAGGAGGCCAACTAAGCCTTCTCCTTCATTCAGGGAGGCTAACTGGAGCACTCCGAGGGTGGTCTCAATGTCATAAATGCACCTAATTTCTAACTGATGGTTACAATCAGTTAATCTAAGTGGTGAAGGCGCCTCCATTCATTATATTGATTATTTTATTAATATTTAATGAACTGGAGTAAACAGGGGCGCCTCCAACCACCTCTGATGGCCAGTTTGACTTCAGTTAACCTCATTGGGGTTCATTGGAGTTAAGCTACACCCATTCATTCAATTTGAATGACCTCCTTGGGAATTTTTCAAATTGTCTTGGAATTCATGCATCTTGCATGATCATTGTATTGTATTATTCATTGTTCATTGATTATACAGAGCTGCTACTTCCATTGCAACACCATTTTGCCAATTTTATGCTTAATTGTCTGAATTGTTTGTGAGACTGTGTTTTCAGTGCCTAGAATACTGTGAAAAATTAATATGGTATCAGAGCTCATGGTGGGACGAAGCTCGGATCTCTCAAAAACAAACTTTTTGATAGATCTTGCATGAAAAATTGAGCAAAATCTCAAAAATCCAGCACTGCACCAGAAGCCAAGCCTTACCACTTAATACCCCAAGTTAAGGAATTGTTCGTCAAGCTTGCTTGATCAACTATGCTGGGTGTGATGAAATCCTAAAATGTGCGGGCTGTTCGACCTTACAGTGCCCGTATTGTTGTGATTTGCAGATTTTAACAAGTGAAAGCATTCGCTCCAGCAATTTGAGATGGCTTCTTCCATTGAACTCTTGACTCCGTTCAATTTCCATTCATGGAAAGGAGATATGGAGATCTAGCTACGTTCCAGAGGACTCTACTGGGTCACTATGGACATGTTGGCAGGAAACAACCCTCTCAATTTTTGTACTATGCTGAATAAAATGATTGGTTCTCTTCTGTGATTTATTATAAAAAATTATATAAGTGTGCCTTCAAAATATTCGATTCTGAGGGTACTCTCATATTTCAGAAGAGTTAAGAGTCATATTAGAAATTTATGGAATACTTTCATAAATTTGATAAATTAGCAGCTGTTAATCTTGTAAATTTTATATATGATCAATTTTATCATTATCAATTCATTTGATTATATATTGATTCATGAGATATAAGGTATAGTATGCTAATTAGTTCTTTGGATTAAAATGAAAACACATATTGAACATGTTACACATTTGGTTTTGATAAGATATTTATTATCATAACTTTTTGTAAATTTTATGATTAGGGTTGATTAAATAATCGAAATATTTTATAACCTTGATAATAATATACTCTTACATTAAACTTGATCTTTTAATATCATGTCATTATTCAAATTATGGAAAGTATACATATGTTTCACAAAATAGATAAAGATCATTTGTATATATCATTTCGAAATCTTCATTGTGATATAATCATAATAATCGAATTTTGATTTAATGTTTAGTTTTTATAAGGTCATAGGTGATTTCGATTTCATGAGTTCATTCAAAACCATATTATGTTATCCTTGAATCAATTACATGTATAAATATGGTTTTGAGTGGTTTAAATATTATCTAAAGTTGTTCTTGCTATTGTAATTATGAAACTCTAGGAGACATTATGGATTGTAATGATGACTTCACATCATCTGGTTTATGAGCACGATTGCCCTTCACATGTAATCCTTGTTTATTATCGATTGAGAGTTGTGTTTTTGGTACAGGATACAAATGGTTGATTTGATAACATCTGTTCATAGGTATTTTAATGATAATGATATTTTCAAATCACCTACATAAAGATTGATATCATATTAACATTCGGTTTTGGATTTAATTATTGACACCAATCAATACAACTGACATTTGTTAGTTTAATGATGGAATCATGTCATTCAAATTCAATTTCATAATGACTGGTAACCATTACCATTTATGGCACCCATATGAAGCTATCATTTTAGTCTGTGTATAATCAATGCTTCATTTTTTGTATCATATGGTTATCAAACCCTGGATTGTATTATTTTGAATGACGAAGTTCAGTTAGAATTGGAAGTGTTAACATAATGATTTCTGAGAGTTTGGTTAGTCACGACTAGTCTATCCATTACTCATAGCAAAAAATGCGGACATTTGTTCTCATTAATTCAAAATTTGGTTACCATGGACGAATTTGCGGTTCTCTTTCTTGTCACGTATGAATCAATTAGGGATTTGATCGTTCACATAATGCCTTTCACTTGGATCGCTATTCCTTCAATCTTCACAACTACCTTCATTTCAAACCAAGACCAAAGTTGCAGTGATGAGAAAATGGCTCCTCTCAGTCAATTCGAGATTTCAGGGCCTGAGCTGGTGGAAGCTCATGAGGAAGTTGTTGCATTATTCAAAAAAATAGGATGGGGTTCATTCTTTAGACATTTCAGTGGTCATAATACTGAAGTCACTAGACAATTCGCTCTGAGCTTGAAGGAGAATGTGGCTCAAATTGGGGGGTTTAAATTTATAATCGATGAAGACAAAATTGCAGAAGCAACAAAGCTTCCTCAGACCAGAGAACGTTGATTTAAAGGAGGAAAGGTTGATAAGAAAAGGTGCAAGTCATTACTTTTACCCTTACCCGCTAATGCAAAGCTAAAGTTTGGGGTTTCAGTTAAATTCTTAAAACTGAAATGGCAAGCGTCTTATGAAAGTTTAGTCAGGTATGTTTCTTGTGACGGCCGCTTCTCTCATCTCCATTATTATCATCTGCGATTATTATTAGATTTGAAGGGTTGTGAACTTAATATACCTTTCTACCTACTTCAAAGCATGAAGAAAATGGCACACTCAGTGCAAAATACTATAGGAAACCCTGATAGGAGCTTGTTCCACCATGGTTTGATTAAAATTCTAGTTCAGCATCAGTTATCCCTTATTTGCAAATCCTGGGATGAATTATTGGCTGAAAACAAGCTAGGGTTGACACAGTATTGGCCTAATCCTCCTCCTAAAAACTCATAGAAAGCGTAAAGCTCCATTAAAATTTGAAGTGGATGATGTTCATAAAGATGAGCCAGGGGTTAGTAGGTTACAGGAAGCAAGTTTGTCTTTAGATACTCATATTAGTAATGATGTTACAAATAAGGTTGTGCCATTAGATGCTGGAACTAATATGGACCCATCTCCATCTGTCGAACGTTTCAACGCATCCACAAATGTGGATAGTGAATTGATGAATGATGTAAATTTTGATTCTGTTACTCATGAATTCCTCTCTGACTTGTGCACTCCTAAAAAACCCTATGATGAATATACAAGAAAACTTGAACAGTTAGCACAAGTTTGTTGTGATAGAAGAGATTCTAATTCAAAGGGTTCTCTGTCTATTGGTACATGAAGATTCACTCAAAGCATGACTACAGCCTCCATTCCTATAACCATTCAGCACAATACTCAACCAATTGTTGTTCAACTTGAGGATGATATTTCATATTTAATACCTAAGACAATGCATATGAATGAACCTATTCCCGTAGTGAAGAATCTTGAGAAATCATTGGCTGAAAACATTACCGATCCAAGTAAGTTTGAAATAGCATTATCATTTATGGATGCTTGTGGGTCTGGCCCTCAGCCATTATTTATGAGCATCCCTTCATCGGTTCAGGATGTGAATAATATTAATTCTTCTCAGTCTGATGATTCATTTCATGACCAGGATGAAGAAACCCTTCAACGGGTACTTGACCGAGTATATGAAACCAAAATCATAGAATTAAAAAAGCAATTAAAAGAGTGTCAAGCAAATGAAGCCTTAAAAGATGAAGAAAATAAAACGTTCAGGGCAGATTTACTAGACTGGGTTAATAGATGGAAAGATATGAACCTGAAGAAGAATCAATACAAGGAAGCCAAGAAATCAATGACAAATACTAACCAGCACTTGCTTGAGCAAGTAAATCGACAGAAGCTAACGATCATAAAGCTCAGAGCTAAACTTTCTGAAGCAAGAAGAGTAATCAGTTTACAAAACAGAACTTGATATCTTTTCTCTTTTAGTTATGCTGGTTTATTTCCCTTTTTGACACGTGATAAATGTTTTAATGAGCACACCTACAAAATCATAGATTTTGTAGGCATGCTTATAATTTGTTTTATTTTATTTTATCTTTCGTTAACATGATTTTAATGAGAATTTCATTTCGTTTGTTACAGGTGCTCACTATTGGCATTCGTTGGTGCTTCTGGAAGAATTGGATGCTCAAGATGGCCACGTCATAAGTTAATTCATTTAAATAGGAGATAATACAGGCTAGTCATTTAATTGATAGTTTTGTTTCATAGGATAGATCTATCTGCCAACTGCCTTCTTGGAAAAGATTCGATGCTATTGAGTAGGGATGGGATTTCTGTTGTCTTTATGATAGTAATTATTAGAAACCGAAGCTATATTTTTAGCATGTCTGTTACATAGAAATAGGAATGAGTTATGAGTCTCACTATATAATCTAGTAAGCTCAATGTAGAAGTGGTGGATAGAGTATCCGAGAAACAGACTTATTTGAAATATAATTTCAGTTTTAGTTTTAATCTCTTTTGCTGGAGTTTTGCCTTCGGAGAGGGATTGTGACTCAAGTTCTCAAACTGGTATCACTGTTCGTTGCTATTTTTGAAAACTTTTTATATATATTTCAGTATATCACTTTCTCATTATTTTTTTGGGAAATTATACTATGTTATGATTGTATTCCTTATCTGAGATAATACTCTCTTAACACAATATTAATGTTTGAATGAGCATATTACTATATTTGATTTATAAATACTTTTATTGAAAATTAGAATTTTAGTAATATAAATATTTCATGTTTATTTTGATTTCCTATGTATTTTTTACAATGTTTTCATAATAAATATCATATTTTATTCAAATATTTGGTATTGATTGTTAATTATTAACTAATAGAACATTACAGAGAAATTTAAAGTAGTTGTCTATTATAAATTTTTCTGTTGTTGTGAATATATAACAGAGTGGCTTAATGTTAATGATTTAAATATTTTCATTTAAATCATAAATATTTATCTCTCTGTTTATTTGAATCATTAATTAATAATTAATCTAGTATTCAAGTTGCTCTCAGCTGAGATAGAATAACTAGTTAATTTTAGTCTTAGTGTAGTTTATTTTAAAGTTTAGTTTATATCTAACAGTTGTTAAATAGAATTAGATTAATTTTATAAAACTTAAAATAGTCTTTGAATTAAAATATTTGAAGCAAAACCCTAAAAAATTGAAGACTTTCCTTAAGAAAGCATTTTAGGATAACTTAGGTCACAGAAAACTAATTCTAGGGTTTATTTAGGTAGTAATAAGATTATGATAAATTTTTACTGAATTTTAGATTCTCCTTAAGAGTAAAAATTAGTTGGTAGCAATACCTTAACCTGTGATATTTTTCCATTTCAAACACACCGGGAGCTGCTCTAAGCGATTTGTGTGGGCTTATTCTCCTTAGTTGGCCTAGGTCAGAAAATCAGGCCAACAAATGGCGCTAGAGGGAGGGCCTGTTAATGATTAATGGCAGGTAGAACTAATGATAAAACTTCAACCAGTCAACAAAATCCATTACAATCCGAATTTAGTAGATCACCGTTCATAGAAATCGTTAGGAGCATCCCCTAGCTTGATCATATCACATCCCCATTTACTCCTAAACAGAGTACTCAAACTTTAGAAGAATCACGTCATATTCTTACAAGAGCATATGCTAATTAACTTGGTGTAACCCCAATAGATTATGGTCTACCTAGACAACAAAGACGTAATCCACAATTGAATATAGTTACTCAAGATTCAGTAGAAGTTGATAGCACTCCAAGTTATCAAATTAGAAGTCATCAGAGCGAAACTACTCGAATAAATACTGCTAGAAGATTGACTTCTGTAGGTGTTTTTGATCAACCACCTTCTCCTCTAGAATCACCACCTGATAGTCCAAGGTCATCTAATTCAGGGAGTTCTTCAGATTCTGAAGGAAGTATTATGGCTGGAAACATACCTGTAGGAGGAAGAGGTAATCCTCCACCTAATCCTCCACCTAACCCACAACTTACTTGGTTGAGAACAACTGCTGTAGCTATACCTGGTGTACAACATCTTCTACCCAAACATTTAGATAAACTTCTTCCGAAGTTTAATCCAGATAACAAAGAGCCCGCAGAGGTGCATGTAGATAAATTCATGTTAGTTGTTCAAACCATGAATGTTCAACATGAAGATGTGGTTTGTTGGTTGTTCCCCTTAACTTTTGAGGGAAAATCATGTACTTTGTACTTTTTGTTAGTCCAAGGATCAATCACAAATTGGGATGAATTCAATAAAGCTTTCTTAGATAAATTTGGGGAGGATAAAACACCTGCTCTTTTAGCCCTTGAGTTATCTTGGATTAAAATGGAACTTAAAGAAAGAATTAAAGATTTTAATCAGAGGTTTCTTACACTAAAAAATAAAATTCCTCTTGCTTCTCAACCACCCGAGGATATAAACATAGAGAACTTGTTACAGCTGCAACCGTTCTCCCCAAATTTCTCAAATTTTGGGCCCCTCCTCATGATTTTGCATTGTTTTAATCGTTGGATCCTTTGAGTTTTTGGTCGTGTTTTAATTTTAGATGATTGTAAAAGCTTAAATGTCGCCCAAGGTTCGAATTTTGATTGCATTTGGAATTTATGGTGAGTCGCAGATTCTAAGTTTAGTTTCCCTTGTTGATCGAACCAAGTTTTCTTTATTGTGGATCACCGTTATGGAGGTATAACAGCTTTTTGTCTGTTGCTAAGTTATAAGAGCTGTCCAAAACACTTAAATTGTTTTTTTTATTGGGCGTCGAAAATATGTTTGATCGATGGCTTATGGCCTTTTCCCGTCCGTCGTTGTAGCTCCCAAATCGATTAGCCATCTGAAGTATGAAGAGATCCGACTACCGATGCATGTTGACCTTTTCATCGCCTACCCATAGCATTTTCTCTTCTGCCGTTGCGGTTGGGAAAGTCATTTGGATTCCGATGGGATGTCTTCTGACTTCTGACTAAATCTTTTCCCGCCTGCATTTTGCGTGTCTTTAGCCCTTGTCTCTTCCGTCGTTGCCGCTGGGAAAGTCTTTTAGCCTCCGAAGTGTAAAGCTGTCTGAATTTCGATTGTGCATTGCATGGCTATAACCTGTTCCCTTCCACCGTTGCGACTAGGAAATCCTTTTCGTGTTCGATGTCAAAGCCTTCCGACTGTCGATTTAGAACTTTCCCACCCAAGGCTTAATCAAAACTCTTTCCATATCAAGAGATGCACCTGGCTGTTTTCTTGTGGATTAGCTATTTCAGGTGATTTAGGTTAACGTTTAAAATTCCATTCTAATGAATGATGCTTGTCATTTGATTGCAGGTAGGTTCGGGAGATCGGTTCAAACCACCGCGGCATGGAGGAAAATGTACTGTTTGATAGAGGTAGATCCGAAACTAGCAGGATCATGAGAAGGAAAAACGAAGGAAAAGACAAAATAGCAGCTTTGGAAGGTCCGGCAGTTGCTCATCCAATCATGAGAATGCGCAAAAAAGATAAAGGGATATGAAGCGTTGGGGAGCTGAAAGGCCAGACGTTTGGGGGGAAGCTCAAGCGATCTGCAGTTGTAGTTAAATATTTGAAATTTAGACTTAGACAGGGGACTTTTTCCCTGGAAAAACTTGTAAACCATTTGCTTGTAAGAGGAACTATTTCATTTTACAATCAGAAACTGCAACTTTTGCCTGCTGGAGAAAGCAAACTGTGGAATGTATCAATGTGATTAAATGAACAATGTTGAAGGGGAACTATTTCATTTTCAGCTATTATTCATTAACTGTGAGAGTGTTTAACTTCCTGAACCTATGTTCTTGTTGAATGCTTTTCAATATATTTTGTGATATTTTTCCACTGTGAGTAATAAATGTTGTTCATAAAACGATTGGCTAACTGGTTGTTCAAAAAATCTGCAATTGTTCATGTGTCTTGAAAGAAGGAGGGCTGCCAGTGTATGGTTGGCCGAGGAAACCCATTTTCCCAAGATTATTCCACCGGTAACAGTTCTAAAAGCAGTGGGTTTCATAATCTAATTCCGGAAGAAAGAGAACATCTATATTCGGTTGGCAACGAAGTTGTTAATGATCTGAGAAGACACACCAGGGCATATGTAAAGAAGATTGGAGGATTGCCAATCATCCCTGAATTGCCCAGAAGAGACTATAAAAAGAAAGATTGTCTTATAGCTGATGACTCAATGTTGGTTGGAGACTAGGAAGAACTTGTAGAAACAGCCTTACAAGAAGTTGTGCTACCTTTGAATCAAGAAGGCCCAGATACCCCTCACAGTTCTCCTGCTCATACTCCAATTGGCTCACCTCCTCACTCTCCACCTAGAATCATGGCAGGAGTAAATGCTAATCCACCACCTAACCCACCTAATCCACCACCTGCATGGAGAGCCAGATCACCATTAAACCTGACACCTCCTTTACACGACCTACCTCAAGCCTTTGACAAGATGTTTCCCAAGTTTGACCCAAATGAGAAAATATTAGTAGATGATCACCTACAAAGTTTTTACTTGTCAATTGAAGGATTAAGGGCCGGGGAGTATGAAGATGTAGTCTGCAAACTGTTCCCACATACCCTAAAGGAGCTGCAACATCATGGTACTTTGGGTTTCCTTCTAACTCTATCCCTGATTGGGATACCTTCGAAAGAATATTCAGAAGCAAGTATGCAACTCAGAAAACTCATGTAGCCCTCATGAAAGGGCTATGCGCCTTGAAGAAAGAAAGAAAGGAAAAGGTGCACAGTTTCACACAAAGGTTTGCAGCCTATCTCAAGAATTTTTATGAAATGGATAGACCTTTAGACAAAGTTCTGATTGAATATTACACTTCAGCTTTAGGCCCTAATTTGGCCATGTTTGCCAAAGGTAGGGCCAAGCCTACTTTGATGAAAGCCTATGAAGAGACAGAAGTAGTGGAAGCAGAAAGAGAAAGTATTGAACATTATCCAGAACAGTCAGGAGAAAAAGGTGCAGGAAGGAAATCCTTATTGTTTACTAAGCCCAAGGAAGAGAAATAACCAGATTATGAAAATATGGCAAAAATGATGCAGAAGCTTTCCAACAAAATCATAGATTTGGAGAAAGAGAAGGAAACACAAAATTTTTATAAGCCGTATTATAAGAAAAGAGAGGACAACAATCAGTCTCAACCTCCTCCTCACAATATTGCATCTATGAATTTAACAGAGGTAGGCATGGACAATTTTTGTACTTTCCACCAACAGCCACACTCTGAAAAGAATTGTCCTCAATGGATAAATTCGATGACGTTGTTCATGAATCAGCTGTTGGATTCTAGATTAATAGAAGATGGAGATGAAGAGAAGAAAGAGAATACTACGTCAACAAAGGAACAAAAAGAAGAAACCATGGTTTTGTGGAATTCTGTTTCATTGTTTGATGCAGAAGAAGAAAAGAGTCAAGGCTACAAGGACATCATGGAAACCAACATGGCAACAAGAAGCCAAGGTCCAATCAAAGAAAACAGTCTCATTCTACCAAAGATCAAAAGGCTGCAAAGAAATGTAAAGAAATTTCAAAATAAATCCTTAGCTGATAAGATTCCAGAATTCACTATTACCAGCCAAAATCTGAAACAGAATAATACGCTGGCTAGGCCAAATGAAGGAAAGATGAACGCTGGTAAACCTCATCCCATTGAGCAGGCGATGGATTATGACATCGTGGAGGATTTAAAGAAGGTAAAAGCAAATGTTCCACTATTCGAAATGTGTAAAGTGCCACAGCAAAAAGAAAGACTGTTGAAAGCACTTGAAGCATCGGATGAGAAGCTTCCCACTGACAATCAACCTCAAGAAGAAGAAGAAATTGGAGAAACCAGCATTGAAGGTAAGTCTAAAAGCAAACATCCACCTTTCCTCCTCACGTTTGAAATTTTCAATCATAATGTACATAATTACTTGGTAGACTCAGGGGCGTCGGTTAATGTTATGCCCATATCAGTCTGTAAAAAGATCAATGGGCAGCCTAAGCCATCCATGTGGAGGGTGGTTCAATTGGACAGAACGGATGTAAAGGTAATTGGTGAGATGAAAGATGTCCTAGCCCATCTGGCATCTAATGACAAAGTATGCCAAGTTATTAACATTGTGGTGGCTGATATACCAAACGCTTATGGTCTTGTCCTGAGCAGAGATTGGTCGGCAAAATTAAATGGATATTTTGCTTCAGATTGGTCGCATCTGTGGTTTCCATACAAAGGGAGTCCGAACCAGATTAAGATTCTAAGAGAACCTCACATGAAGTACAATGTTACTCAACTGGAAGAGAAGAATGTACCAGTGGATTCTATATTGGGAAACTATTTTATTGAGTTGGAACCAGGAAATTACCAAGTAGAAGAATCCAGGAACACATCTGACACCCAGCCTAATCTCCTTCAATTCTCATAGGCTGATGAGATTGACTGTAATATAGTAAGCTTAGCAGTAGGAATAGATTCACCTTCAGTAGTTAGTGATTTGTGGACTTTGTTTTTTGATGGCTCTAATACATTAGAAGGGTCAGGAGCCGGATGTATCCTGATCGACCCCCAGAAGAATAAATATTTTCTCTCATGTAGATTAGAGTTTGAGTGTACTAATAATACAGCTGAGTACGAAGCACTGGTGCAGGGACTAAAGAAAGCGATTGAATTAAAGTTAAGTAATCTAAAAGTTTTTGGAGATTCCGAAATTATTGTGAAACAAATCCGGAATCAAATACATTGTGTTTCTCCTCACTTAAAGGCTTACCAGAATGAGGTATGGGATTTGCTTAAATGTTTTAATGCATTCAATATTATTTCAATTCCAAGGCTTAAAAACGCAGTAGCTGACCTGTTGGCCACATCAGCCGCTAGGTTGGTACCCACTAATAATCGATGCTCTGTTGAATTACTTTTTAGGCCCTCTATACCTGATATGATTACGAACCTATGAGTGTTTGATGATGACTAGCAAATTATAGAATGTTTAACAAATGACGAGGTGTTTAAAGGAGCAATCATAGACGATGAAGAACATCAGGCTGAGATGAATTACGATAATTTTATTCCTAAAGCAATCAGAACATTAGAAAAAATGTTCGATTTAAATGAAAAGTTTAGAAGACCAGCCAATGTGAAGACCCACATCTCATCTCTACAGTTCGAGCTGATAAATTTAGGAACTGAAACGAATCCTAAATTTGTGAATCTCAGCAAATGTTGTCCACCAACAGAAAGATACAAGTTTGTCAGTCTGTTTAAACAATATAAAGATGTTTTCGCATGGACGTACGAAGATTTGAAAACATACGACACCAGCATCATCAAGCATGTCGTCCCCATTAAAGCAGGCGTCAAGCCATATCAGCAACCGTTAAGAAAAATGCATCCAAAATTGGAACCGCTAATTCAGAGTGAAGTGAAGAAATTATTGGATGCTAGAATCATTTTCAAAGTCAGACACTCTAAGTGGGTATCAAATCTGGTACCTGTAAGGAAAAAGTCTGGAGAAATCAGACTCTGCGTGGATTTCAGGAACCTAAACTGTGCATCAGACAAAGATAACTATCCTGTTCCACCCATGGAGCAACTGCTACAAATGGTTTCAGGCTCTGAACTATTTTCGTTATTAGACGGTTTCTCTGGCTACAATCAAGTATTAGTAGCCGAAGAAGACAAATTAAAGACAACGTTCAGGACCAAATGGGGAACCTTTGCCTATAGAAGGATTCCTTTTGGGCTTATAAATGCTGGAGCAACATTTCAGAGGGTTATGGACATAGCTTTCCATGGCTTGATTGGCCAAAGTGCTGTAGTATACCTTGACGATATTACAATATTCTCAAAGAGAAGAGAATAGCACGCATTTCACTTAAGGAAAATTTTTGAACGCTGTCCGAAATATGGAATCTCACTCAATCCTAAAAAGTGTGTGTTCGCTGTCACAGAGGGCAAGTTGCTGGGTCACATAGTTTCAAAGAAAGGAATCTCTGTAGATCCAGAAATAATTAAGGCTATTGAACAAATTCCCTTTCCCCATAATAAAAGGGGGATGCAATCATTTATGGGAACGATAAAC
Organism: Pseudotsuga menziesii; assembly: GCA_001517045.1. NCBI lineage: Eukaryota > Viridiplantae > Streptophyta > Pinopsida > Pinales > Pinaceae > Pseudotsuga > Pseudotsuga menziesii. Next base: position 11,272 of record LPNX011141087.1, on the reverse strand, counting down.
TTCATGCGAATATTTGTGCCCGATTTTGCTCAGATTGTCAAGCCGTTCCAGCAGATGGTAAAGTAGAATGCACTATTCAAGTGGACTGAAATTGAGAAGAGCACATTCAGAAAAATCAAAACTACTGTTGCACACGCACCATCCCTGAAAATCCCAGATTTTGACAAATATTTCATCTTGTATACCTTTGCATCCGATGATTCACTAGCAGTTGTGCTCACCCAAAAGGAAGATGGGGGGGATGAATTCTCAATATCCTTTATGAGTACTTGTCTACAGGGGGGCGAATTGAATTACCCAGTTGTTGACAAACAAGCTTACGCGGTATTCAAAGTAGTAAAGCAATTCAGGCCTTATATTTTAAAAAATAGAACCAAGGTGATTGTCCCCTACCCAGCTGTAAGGTCTCTTCTTATACATAAGGAGTTAGGAGAAAGAAGAAGCAACTAGGTAATAGCCCTTCAAGAGTATGACCTTGAATTCAAGCCAGCGTCTATAGTTAAAGGACAAGGGTTGTGCAAACAGATGACTGAAAATGAAAAAAATGAGGAACACGCCTAGGAGGATGAAGTTGAATTACATTTAATGGATATATGTCCTTTGTTTATAGCTCCCGAGTCTTGGTATAGAGACCTTGTGCATTACTTGCACGCAAGGCTGTTTCCAGAACATTGGAATTCCAAGCAAAGAAGAGCGTTGCGTCTTAAATCAGCTTCCTATCAACTTGTTGAAGGAGTATTATTCAAAAAGAATTATGACGGGGTTCTTCTCAGATGCTTAGAAAAGGAAGATGCGAAGAAATTAATGTCAGAGTTGCATGACGGTCCTGCTGGGGGACATTACTCAGGAGATACTACAGCCCACAAAATCCTTAGAGTCGGTTACTATTATCCTACACTCTTCAAGGATGCACACGCACATGTCAGAAAGTGTGATATTTGCCAAAGGTGTAGCGGGAGAAAACCTAAAGCAGCAGCACCCCTTAAGCCTGTGATGATCATAGAGCCATTCGAGCAATGGGGGCTAGATATTATTGGGAAATAAAACCAAATTCCTCTCTGCATCACAAGTACATTCTGACCGCGACTGATTATTTCACTCGTTGGGTCGAAGCTATCCCGCTACGCAAGATAAATGAAGACGAAGTCATCATCTTCCTGCAAGATCATATCATGACCAGGTTTGGAGTTCTAGTTTCGTTAGCCTTTGATAATGCTAAGTACTTTTCATCAATTAAATTGACTGCTTTTGCTCATGATAAAGGGATAAAATTGCATTATTCTGCTAACTACTGTCCTCAAGGAAATGGCTTAGATGAATCCTCTAACAAAAATTTGATTAGAATTTTAAAGAAGACTGTGATAGAAAACCAGAGGAGTTGGCACTCAGCACTACCCAATGCCCTTTGGGCTAATAGATTCAACCCCAAGTCTTCGATTGGAGTGTCACCGTATACCCTTGTGTATGGTAAATAAGCCATTCTTCCCCCTAACATCATGCTACCCTCTTCCATAATAGCTCAAGAGTCCAGAGGGTCAGATGATGAAGTTTTGCAAATAAGGATATATAATCTCCTGAAAGCATAAGAGGCTAGATCTAAAGCCAGGGAACACTTTAAGCAACATCAAGAGTTAGTAAAGAGATGGTTCGAAAAACATAAAGATGGAACAAAAGACTTTGAAGTAGGAGACTTAGTCCTCAAATGGGATCACCCCCATGATGAGAAAGGAAAGCACACTAAATTCTAGCAGTTGTGGGTAGGCCCTTTTCAGATTGTAGCAAAGCTCGGCCCTTCTACTTATAAGTTGCAAGATCTGCAAGGATGGGAAGAGAACTTACCAGTAAATGGTTTGGTTCTTAAGCTGTATTTTTCCTGAGTTTGTTTGAATTCTTCCATCTTGTATATAAATAATCTGTTTGGCTGTCTTTTGAGTCATGTTTTATAGTTTGTTTTAGTTTGTTTTTCTTGATTCTAATAAAGGGAATGAGCCTGTGGCTGCATGGAGAACATCAGAATGTTTGGGAATGATAAACATTTTGGGGTCTCAGACTGTGTGTTGCTAAAAGAACTTCTTCCAGTTTAGCAGTTTTCTCGAGTAAGCTCTGTGTGCATTGAATTCCTGCTTAATCCCTGTGAAATGAACTGGATTCGAAGAGTCTGGAGTACTATGTTGAGGCTCCATCCATGTCACACTTAAAATGTTCTAAGGAGTGATAGCAGAGGACCCATGGAAAGGAGCGAGGTGAACAGTATATTAAATATAAATGATCCCATGCCAAGAAACGAATGCCAAAAGGAAAATAAGAGTCAAAAAACTCCTAGGAAAGCATCATACATCAAAGCAGATACTGAATCATAAGTACTAAATTGCCAAAAGATCCTCTCCGTCCTTGAGCTGAAACATGAAGTACACCGCTCACACAAAAGGACACTATGGGATAGAGGATCCTAAATTAAAATTCAGTAAGAAAGGCATGCAGGAGGACTCATATGAAAAGGGACAAAAGTCCAAAAGCACAAAAAGTGCTAAAATGGCATGGGAATGAGGAACAAACGAATATTTCTGTTTACCATATGCTACAATCCTGTGGTGTCCAAAGCTATCAGCCACCTGAAGACAAAGGTAATAATGAAACTCATCTTCTGGCCTCAACAGAGTTATCTGGACTTGAAAATATTGGTTTCCACTATACCAAATTGGAATATTATCAATGATTGAAGGTACACACTTTCGGCATTCAAGAAATCTAGATAACTAGAAGAATTTAAATAGGATACATTTGTTGATTAAACAATATGTCACTCAAAGAATAAACACCCAGAGATCTAGGTTCACCAGGTAATCACCAATTGTTGCAACTGCAACCGTTCTCCCCAAATTTCTCAAATTTTGGGCCCCTCCTCATGATTTTGCATTGTTTTAATCGCTAGATCCTTTGAGTTTTTGGTCGTGTTTTAATTTTAGATGATTGTAAAAGCTTAACATTCACCCAAGGTTCGAATTTTGATTGTGTTTGGAATTTATGGTGAGTCGCAGATTCTAAGTTTGTTTTTGCTTGTTGATTGAACCAAGTTTTCTTTATTGTGGGTCATCGTTACGGAGGTATAACAGGTTTCTGTCTGTTGTTGAGTTTGAGGAGCTGTCCAAAACACTTAAATCATTTTTTTTATCGGGAATCAAAAATATGTTTGATCGGCGGCTGATGGCCTTTTCCCATCCGTCGTTGCGACTCCCAAATCAATTAGCCATCCGAAGTATGAAGAGATCCGACTGCCAATGCGTGTTGACCTTTTCGTCGCCTACCCGTAGCGTTTTCTCTTCCACCGTTGTGGCTAGGAAATTCATTTGGCTTCCGATGGGATGTCTTTCGACTTCCGACTAAAGCTTTTCCCACCCACATTTCGTGTGTCTTCAGCCCTTGTCTCTTCCGTCGTTGCGGCTGGGAAAGCCTTTTAGCCTCCGAAGTGTAAAGTTGTCCGACTTCCGATTATGCATCGCATGGCTATAACCTATTCCCTTCTGCCATTGCGGCTAGGAAATCCTTTTCGCATCCAATGTCAAAGCCTTCTGACTGCTGATTTAGAACTTTCCCGCCCAAGGCTTAATCAAAACTCTTTCCAGATCAAGAGATGCACCTGGCGGTTTTCTTGTGGATTAGTTGTTTCAAGTGATTTAGGTTAACGTTTAAAATGCCATTCCAATGAATTATGCTTGTCGTTTGATTGTAGGTAGGTTTGGGAGATCGGTCAAACTACCGCGGCGTGGAGGAAAACGGACTGTTTGATAGAGGTAGATCCGAAACTAGCAGGATCATGAGAAGGACAAATGAAGGAAAAGACAAAATAGCAGCTCTGGAAGGTCCAACAGTTACTCATCCAATCATGAGCATGCGCAGAAAAGATAAAGGGATATGAAGCGTTGGGGAACTGAAAGGCCAGACATTTGGGGGGAAGCTCAAGCAGTCTGCAGTTGTAGTTAAATATTTGAAAGTTAGACTTAGACAAGGGACTTTTTCCCTGGAAAAACTTGTAAACCATTTTCTTGTAAGAGGAACTATTTCGTTTTACAATTAGAAACTGCAACTTTTGCTTGCTGGAGAAAGTGAACTGTGGAATGTATCAATGTGATTAAATGAACAATGTCGAAGGGGAACTATTTCATTTTCAGATGTGTTTCATTAACTGTGAGAGTGTTTAACTTCCTGAACCTATGTTCTTGTTGAATGCTTTTCACTATATTTTGTGATGTTTTTCCATGGTGAGTAATAAATGTTGTTCATAAAACAATTGGCTAACTGGTTGTTCAAAAAATCTGCAATTGTTCATGTGTCTTGAAAGAAGTGTCGGCTATCTGTAACTTTTCATTATGCATGTACAAAATATATTTCACCAATGAATGATAATCCTGCTCCCTAGGGATAGTTTAGGTAGTTAGTTTTAATTTCTTGTTGTATGTGATTTAGATGCTTGTGAATGCTAAGACGAGAGGTAAGAGCCTGCGCATCACGTTGTGACTTCTCCTTGCATCTTATTGCCCTGCATGGTTAATTAGGCACTTGCATATCATACATTAAGTCAAAAAATACAAAAATACAGGGTGGACCGCGCCGCAACCGGTAAATCCTTTGTTTTTTTTACTTTGACCTACGGTAGCCGGACCGCAAACCGGACGGATTCCCCATTCCAAAAAGTCACGGGCTAGTTGGGAACGTTGACTGGGGAGAATCCCTTACAATTGTTGCCTACAAATTTTTGCGCCTCAACAGAACTATACTTCAGCTTTACCAAAATATCCTAGGACGTTTGTTAAGAGAGCTGGTAAAACAACTCTGGTAGAGACTTTTGAGGAAGCCATTAAAGTTGAGAAGGATTCTATGTCCTATGAACCAGATAGAAGTGCGAAAGGTGATACTTTTCCTCGAAGGAATATTGAAAGACCTAATTTAGAAAAGGATAAGGCATTTGATGTAGAACAGCTGCAGAATGCTATTCGGGCATTAACTAATGAACTTGTAGGATTAAAAAAAACTTATTCTGAAGCTTCCTCCTCTAGAGGATATTTTAGAAATCAGTTTAGACAGAATCCTAATACTAATAATAAAACAAGTACACCACCTGATATAGCAGTAAATGAAGAAATTTTTAATACTGTTCGAGTTGTCTTATATTTATCCTAAGCTCCCTCAAATCAAGAAATGACTGAAAATGAAGAAGAAGAGGAATCTGAAAATGAAGAAGAATTGGAAGAACCTCAACAAGTTAATGGTCATTTCTGGAATTGTCTTGTAAAATATTATGAAGGTAAAATGCCTCCTTCAGGACAATATTCCTATAATACTCGTAGTAGAACATTTGCAAATAATCTCGGAGCAACATCAAGTTCTACTCCAAGTAATGATAACAATAATTCACAACCTAATAAACATACTCAATCTGTGAGGATTTCTCAGCCTATTCAAAATTCTCCAAAGTTGGATTTACAATATGACATAATTGAATATTTAAAGAAGACACGTGCAAACATCAGTATGTATGATTTTCTTCAAATTTACCCAATTCCTAATAGTCCTATTATAAATCCTTCCATGATTTCAATAATTCCAAATGCTAAACAAAATATAGCTGCGGACAATTCTAATAATGATTTAACATCAACTGATAAAGGAAAGTCAGCAACTGATAAAGCCTCGCTAATAGGAAAAAATTCAAAATAAAAAACTCCTCCATTCCTACTTACATTTGAGATTTTTAATAGGAATGCTCATAATTTCATGGTTGATTCCGGAGCCTCTTCCAATGTAATGCCTTTGTCTATATGCAAAAGGATGAATGGAAAGTATGTTCCATCAAATTCATAGATAACTCAATTGTATGGGACAAATGTGAGGGTTGTAGGAGAGATGAAAGATGTTCTAGTCAGGATTGCTTGTAACCCTTTAGTTTTTCAAATTATAGACATTCTGGTTGGAGACATTCCTAATGCATATGGGTTGTTTTTGAGTAGAGATTGGTCTCAACAATTGAATGGATTCTTTGCTACATACTGGTCAACTTTATGGTTACCTAAGAATGGAAATTCAAATCAAATTAAGATAAACAGAGAAAGATATATGAAACATATTGTAACAGAATTACATGATCCTAGTGAACCAGTTTTATTTTCAAATTCCATTATGGGGAATTACATGTATGAACTAGGGTTTGGTCATTTTAAATCTGAAAATTTTGTTTTCTGTGATAATAAACAGCAATCATAAATTCTTAATGTTACAACCATTTCCCATGACTCTTCATTCAAGGAAATTATAAATGATGTAGATAATCATAATATTGTAAATATTATCGAAATTAAAGTAGTTGTTAAGAGTTCTACTTGGACTTTATATTTCAATGGGGCGAAGTCTAAAGAAGGAGCAAGAGCTGGTTTCCTGCTAATTGACCCTAAATGAAATAAAACATGTATAGCTTGTGGGCTGGAATTTAATTGTACAAAAAATACTGTGGAATATGAAGCTTTAATACAGGGTTTGAATAAAGTGATTGATTTGGATATTAAAGTGTTAATTGCATATGGTGATTCTGAAATCATCATCAGACAGGTCCATAATTCTATTCATTTCCTTTCTGAACATTTACAAAATCATCAACGAGAGGTATGGAATCTCATTTCACATTTTGATGGATTTAACATAATATTAGTTCCAAGATTTCAGAACCAAGAGGCAGATTTATTAGCAAATGTAGCATCAAAATTAATTCCATCAGAAAATTTCACACCAGATTTCTTTTCAGTTGAATTGATTTTTAGGCCTTCTATACCAGATAACATCTTTAACTGGTGTGTGTTTAATAATGATGTGCACGTGCTGAATTTCCTGACAAATGATGATACCTTTAAAGATTCATCCATTTATGAAGTTACACATGACGAAAATCTGCAGGGTTTTTCGGTAACAAATGATTTTTGTTTAGTTGAAAAATATTTCGAAAAGGTAAAACCAATTCCGAATTCAGTATTAAGATTAGAAAAGTTCTTCGATCTTTAAGATAAATTTAGATCTGATCCTAATTGTAAAACCAATAGCTCACAAATGAAATATGAAACCATAAATTTAGGAACATAACTAAATCCTCAAACTGTAAATATAGGAATAGATTTCACTCCCACAGAAAAAATACAGCATTCATAAAATTATTTAAAGAATTTAACGATGTCTTTGCATCGACATATGACGATTTGAAAACATTCAATCCACAAGTCATGCAACACATTATTCCAATAAAACAAGAATCAAAACCATTTCAACATAAATTAAGGAAATATCATCCGTCATTAGAACCAACAATTAAGAAGGAACTAAATAAACTGTTAGCTGCTCGGATTATTTTTCCTATTCGACATACTCAGTGGGTAGCCAACTTAGTTCCACTTAGGAAGAAAAATGGTGATATTAGATTATGTGTTGATTTTAGAAATCTTAATAAGTCTTTTGAAAAGGATAATTACCCAGTTCCTCCCATGGAACAAATTCTTCAAAAAGTTTATGGGTCTGAGATAATGTCACTTCCTGAAGGTTTCTCAGGATACAACCAAATATTGGTGTCCCTGGATGATCAACTAAAAAAAACTTTTAGAACTCCATGGGGAACCTACGCTTACAGAAATATGCCCTTTGGGTTAATCAATGTTGGGGCAACTTTTCGAAGAGCAATGGATATTGCTTTTAGAGGCTTAATTAATCATTGAGTAGTTGTCTATTTAGATGACATTACTATATATTAAAAATGTCGACATGATCATATCAATCATCTTAGAAAGTTATTTGAACGATGTAGAAAATTCGGAGTATCCTTAAATCCAAAGAAAACAATATTTGTTGTTTAAGAAGGTATTTTATTAGGTTGCGTGGTTTCAAAACACGGGATCGTGATTGATCCTGAACGAACCCAAGATATTTCAAAAATAGCTTACCCTTCTAGCAAAAAAGCAATGCAATCATTTCTTGGTAAAATAAATTTTATCAAAAGATTCATCCCTAGTTTTTCTAAAATCATTCATCCTTTACAAAAAATGATTAAGAAGGATGCTATTTTTAATTGGGGACAAACTGAAAAAGAATCATTTCAGAGAATTTTAGAAGCCATTTCAGAAGCTCCTAGTCTTTTGAGCCCAGATTTTAACAAAGATTTCATATTGTATACTTTCACTCTGACATATCATATGCAGTAGTTTTAACTCAACTAAATCAACAAAATAATAAAGTGTCAATTTCTTTTATGAGCTCAAATTTTAAAGGTGCTGAACTTAATTACCATGAAGTTAATAAGTAAGCTTTTGTTGTTTTCAAAGTTGTCAAACACTTTCATCCATATTTATTGAAATCTAGAACGAAAGTGATAGTTCCTTATCCTCCAGTCAAAAATTTGCTATTGCAAAAAGATTTAGGTGAAAAAAAGGCACCATGGATGACAGCTCTTCAAGAGTATGAATTGGATATTAAACCTTCAATGGTAGTCAAAGGTTAAGGATTATGTAAACTTGATGCTGAAGTAGCTCATCTACCTGATAACAATTCTGAAGCTGTCATTGATGAAGTTTTACTTACTAGGTGTTAGGATATTTAGACACTTAGGAGTTAGTTAAGATCAACTTGTGTAATATATCTGTTAGGTAAAAGTGTGTTTCTTTAGTATGCATTAGTATGCATTTGTAAATATTCTAATACGACGGTCACGATATGTTCTAAACATAGAGTGATCCGACGATTCAACTTCTCTTAGATCATACCTACCATTGATCTGTGGCTTAACACCCGATTGGTCTATGATCTCTATTTAAAGAGCATAGAGGGTCCTTGTCTAGTTGATCGATTATGAGAAGCTCATGTAACTTTCTTTCTTTTGCATAATAAATTGCTCCGAGTAGCTATTTGGCTGGGGTCGTGGACTGTTTCCCTCTCGAGGGTTTTAACCACGTGACAAACATTGGTGTATTGAACTGTGATCTATTTGTGTGAAGCGGCTCTTCTTGGTGTTCGGTCCTTTGGGAGTACCCTATGTACCCTAACATTTTTATCAGAGCTTTTATGAAGAGCCGCTTTTGGTTTTGATCAAGATCTGGAACCGGTGTTGCCGAAACTTTGAAAGGATTTCTGGTTTTTAGATTTTCTGTGCATTTGTGTCCTATGGGAGCTGTTCCATTGCGTCCAAAGCGTCGTTTCCATTTGGAAACAGTTTTTGTTTCACCAAAAACCATTTCCGTTTGCTCCAGAAACACCCATTTCAGCAAATCTGAAGGTATAATGTTACAGTGACGGATTTGTTTTTTTTAAATCTCTCATATTTTATCAGTTTTATTTTTAGATCCTTTTATTTTAGTCTCGGACTGTTGTCTTCCCTGGCTGCGTATGCTCTTTTCCGTGCACCTTGCGCAATCGCGGCGAATCAGAAACAGTGAGGGAAAGTTTTTTTGTATTCTCGGCTACGCATGCTCTTTGTTGTGCACCTTGTGCGATCACGGCAAATCAGAAACAATGAGAAAACTTGAAAACTTAGACTTTTCGGGTAAGCTAACCAAGATCTAACCCCATTTGTGTGTGGAATTTTTTTTTTGTTTTTTATTTTTGTTTTTCGGTTTTTTTGTGATTTGTAGGAAAAGAAAGCAAGCACGGAAAACGAGAAAGAAGAGTAAAAAAAAAAAAAAACCCCCTTCCTCTTTCCATAGTTTTACGTACCTTTTAAACTTAGCTCACTTGGTCCAAAGTTGCTTTACATCTTGATAAGTCTTGAGTTCAAGTCTCATCAAGTTACTTTTTAGTGCATGCAATTTCTATTTTCAAGTTACTTTATTGTAAAAGTGTATCTCACATTAATAAAATAAAATAAAAGTGAGTCATTTAAGTCTTTTAAATTATTGCCGCACTATTTAAAAGTACATTATTGTAAAAGTGAACCTCGCTTATTCTACAAAAGTGATTCACTTCAAAGTAACTTTATTGTAAAGTGATTGTCAAAGGTAGATCTTTGGAAGAGGGGGGTTCTTTTTTTGTTGTTGGTCAAGTTAATATCTGCCACGTCACTATTGGGGACATCTTCAACATTTCATTTGATCAAGCATAACTTCATCATCCGGAATCAGTTTTAAGTGCCGTTTTTTTTAAAACCACATATTTCTTTGAGCTCTTTGCATCCAGATAGTTAGTTTCTATTATTTCAGCCAGTTTTTTACAGTATGGCCACCCCTTGTGATATTATACTTACAAGTTCTAACTATTTCTCATGGAAATATCGTATGGAGGATGTTCTGCGAAGTAGGGGACTTTTCAGGATTACCTCAGGGAAAGAAACAGAACCCACTGATGATGATAAGAAAATTAAATGGAAAAATAGATGTGATGAAGCTCATGGATTGATTGGGATGTCAATCTCTACTGATTTGCGATTCCACGTATCTGGAATTGATGAACCTGATGTTGCTTGGGACAAGCTGGAATCTGTGTTTGGTAAACACAATGAAATTCTGGGTCATCAACTTGAGAATGAGTTGCTTTCCTTGAATCCCAATGATTTTTCTTGCATTCAAGACTATTTATCTAATTATAAAACTCTTAAACTATTATGTGCAGAATGCAAGATTAAGAAAGAAGACAAACAATGTATTTATCATATTCTTTCCAAACTTGGACCTGCATATTCTGTTTTTGTATCTACATTCTACTCCATGAAAGAATTATTGACTGCAGCCAGCTATGTAGAGCCTAGTCTTGAATCCTTTTGTGTTTCCTTAATTAGAGAGCAAGATAAGCTCATTCATCTTGGAATAATTAACAATGCAGATACATCTGGGAAAGCCTTATTGTCCCAACAGAAAGAAAAGTCCAAGCCTCCCAAGAAACATAATTTTCGCAATAATAAGCAAAACAACAAGGGTCCCAAACCCTCTCAGTCAGCTCCTTATTTAAAAAATGACAAAGGATCCAAGCAAAAAGGAAAGAAGACTGAGTGTCATTGCAATTTTTGTGGGAAAGATAATCATGATGAATCTAAATGTTTTAAGAAGATGGTAGCCTTGGAAGCAGCAATGAAGAAGCACCACATCAGCCTAGATTCGTCTTTAGAATCTACCTCTCATGGACGCACACTTTGTGCTTCTGGTTACTCTTATATTGCATCTTCCTCTTCTACTTCAAATGAATGGCTCATTGATTCTGGAGCATCTTATCATATGGCTAAGGATAAAGCCATCTTTTCTACTATGCATGAATGTAACAC